>JARHVA010005069.1:135000-150000 GCA_037957365.1 Torreya grandis | reverse complement strand
GATAAAATTAAATGTCACACCAGTAGGTCCTCACCATACTAGCTGTGGTCTCCTTTACAATAGCCAAGATGGCTCACATTTATAGAATTTGGAAGAAGAGAGAGAGGAGAGAAGTTGAAGAGGCACAAGGAAAAGTGTCTAAAGGTGAAAATTATTTAAAATACATTTGAATTAGGTGTAGGAAGAGTCATGAAACTAGTTTTCACATCATTCTATCCCAGATTATCCTCTTCTCCAAGTGTGGCATAGAAATCTTCTCAATCATTATCTCTTGTTAAACTACTTTCATGATGGGATTTCAAGAGTACTTAAAAGTAGGTTAGGGATAAGTGTTGCATGGATTGAAGATAGATCAAGTAACTAATGTAGACATGTGTCCATCTCAAACTAAGCACTTTCCTCACATGTGACATTGAAACTCTTCACAAGCATCTTTAAGTCTTGAAACTCCTTCTTGACAAGTGGAAAAAGGAAAGAGTTTGATCATGAGATATTTTAGATAGTTAAATTTGTATAAAAAGGAAACTTGAAAACTATCTTGAAACATCTAAAATAGTTACATTACCTGCAATCATCAATTCCCCTCTTAGGTATCACAAGTCCTTGTCTCATTAGGCCTAATTTGGCTAAAATAGCTAAAATTTGGATTTATCTCAATTAGTGAAATTTTTATTCATAAAAGTCATATTATCATCATATTGGACTAAAAAAAATCCATTTGGAATCATCAAGCTCTCACCAAGACCCCATTTTGCCTATATAGCCTTCACTAGGCCTTGTCTTCTTATATACCTATTTTTACTCAAGTCTACTTGTGTAGGAGAATGTACAGACTTAAAAGACTAGGTGAGATAATTTTTGAGTACCCTTTTCCATAATTGTGATCTATGCCAAGTTTCATGGTGCTAAACTCAATTCAAGTGTGTTTTTTAGATCAATTAGACCTAATTAGGCCTTTTTATCCTATAAGACCAAAAAAGTTCATTTTGAACTCCCACACATGTGAAATAGGAAATTATCCTATGATTCAATTTTTTCACCTCCTTAAAATCTCTCATATCAAATTTAGGCTCTTGATAATTTGTATGGACCCCTATTCTAGTATTAAATGCTCTTTCTTGGCCTATTCCATACAACCCTATACTTACAGGTATGGACTAGTGGAATGAGGTGGATCATAGGAAATTTATCAAGGTAATCCTGATGAGTTTCAAGCTTGAAACATTCATTTGAGTTCCTTTGTTTTCCTTTTCTTCTCATCGAGTTTAAATCAAGATTTTGGAGGGTTTGGAGTGCACTAGCCCTTAAGGGATTGTTCATAAAGGATGCACATTGGAAATATTTCAAAATTCCACTAAGGTATCCTTAAGGAAATTATTTAAAACCTAAAAATTCCTCAATATCCCATGCATAAGCTCATGAAAGTTTTGAGCTTTTGAAATTGAACACTCGAGCCATTTTGTGCCTTCTATGAGGGTTTGGGAGATTTTAAGCCAAGAATTAGCTTCTTGATGAATTTAATTGAAATAAAATGGTTTAAACACCTGTGTATACATCCCATGAACATGTATCAGTCATTATAATATCTCCCTTGGAACTAAAAATGAAATTTACCCTTATTTGACATTAGGCTTGTGCCTTGACAATTGAGCCTACCTGCTACTTTGAGCTCCATATGACTTTACAATAGATTATTTTGAATAATAATAGATTTAAAACTTATAAAATACCTCTAAAATAATTAATTTTTTAGTTGGAAATCATGAATAAGGCTAAAAATGCACATGATCCTTAGTTTGGCCTCTAGGCTTAAAGGTTTCCTTCACACATGACTGCAACCTTTGTAGTGTAGGGTACCCTATTTGCTTCCAAGTATTATAGAAAGGTTTTTTAGGTATTTTTATATGTAATATAGATTATACAACCTTAAATTTATCTTTTATTACCTTTTGGTCTCAAATTTCACCCTTTTTCCTTCAAACCATCCCTCCATGTATGGGAAAAATAACCCCTACTCTGAGACAAATCAAAGAGAGTTTGATTTATTGGATTTGGAAAATTAGTAATTTAAGAATATTAATAAACCCAAAGGGTAATTATTAATAAATTTTGGCACCTAAATCCTCCATTTATACCTCCATCTTCACATATTTCTAAGGTAGACTCTATGAACCAAATAGTCTGTGAAGGTGGACATGGTAGGACCGTATTTAGATGCTTTAGGGATTTAATTGAGTTTCATTATGATATGGAAGGATAATTAACTCCTATAAAATCCTAATAAAACCATGTTATATACTATTTTACCTTTCAACCACTGCATGCCTTTAGAATTATGAATTAGGTTTATGACTACCTAGGAGGGAACTCTTGTTTGACATACTAGTTGTAGGTGATTTAGAGTTTGGTTCATGACTTGTGGACCCAATAAAACCTATTATAGTGTTAAAAATATTATGTTAATGATCATGTATCATATTACCAAGTTAAATCTTCACTCTTTTTCACCATTCTATTTTCTAATCCCAAGACTAGGCTCACTTTTAATGAGGATTGAGACACTAGAATCCCTGCATGTAAGTGCTTAGCTGAGTTTTATTTGATGTTTATGGGACTTAATTTCATGATAATTAGGTCATGAAACCTTTCCTATTATTTTTTTCTCATGAAAACCCTCAGGATATCATCATCTCCATGTTTTAGGCCCTCAACAAGGATAACCCTGTTGACTATGATAGTCATGTTCTATCCCTGTTGTAGGTGATTAGGTGGTGTTTAGGGTTTGTTTGATAGTGATATATATTATCATGAAGGTATTTGAGATAAAAAAACACTATTTTTCTCCTTAAATTATCAAACAAGGTCTAAATTTCAACTTCCAACTCATTGATCACTAACCCAGTTGTATATGCTCCTTCCCAGGCCTGTGTACAGACATGGAAGGGCTTATGAAGTTTTAAAACATCAAATTCCACTTTTTCACTATCATTTTAGCTCATGGATGATTTTTGAATCATTTAGTATGGTTTGATATTAATGGAATAATTATAAACTTCCATAAGAATTACAAATTTACTTTTTCATCAACCTCCTATAGACATCACTGCCCTTTTTCAGTAGTTTTTTAGCCACTTTTAGGCCTTGCAAAATCCATCTTCCACTCACCTTCTACCCCTTAAAATTGGCATAGGCCTTATTTATGGATAGGGATACAAGGTGAAAAAATAATTATCCTTAAAAACCACCATTTTATCACAATATTAAAATCTCAAAAACACCTAAGAATTCTATTTTGGTGATTTAGGGAATGTGGGACCAAATATAGTCAACTCATTATTATGAAGGAAATTTTTTCTTGTGTAGCATCCTTAGATTAATAACATGAAAACCATGGATCTTAGGTAATTTTTTATCTCCAAACATTAATTACACCATGGATCCCATCATTTTACCTCCGTACCAACCTCTTGAAGCTCTTGTGTAAGGTGACTGTAAGTGCACTCTGCTAATAAGGGCAATTGAAAAATTTGCTTTGAAGGGGTGGTTAATATAATATATCACAATTAAATTCAATTAAATAAACTTTAAAACATGAGTATAATAATATTATACATCTTTAGGAGCTCCTTCCATGTTGCAAAACTCAGGTTACCCATCTATGGCTACAATCTCAAGAAACAAGCATAATTAGGAAATCTCCTTCAAGGAAATTGAGATAGAAGGCATTAGATGATGAAACAACATTATATAAGTTATTATTCCCACTTAAAAAAACTTCATAAAACTCAAATATCTCCATGGATCTCTAAAAATAGGAAACAGATACAAACTTATACCCCTCTTGGATGTAATTCCATAAAAAAAGTTATTTGGAGTAAAAGTGATTTTTCATCAAAGAGGATCCAAAAATATAAGATTTATTTTTATGGATGTGAATTTAACTCAGAATACTATCCACATATATAATCATTTCTCCTAACTCTACCTGTAGCTTCCATAGTGAGTGCTTGAACTTGCCCTTCCTTGGCTTGCCAAAGGAAAAAGAAGGAAAAAACTACCATTTCTTGATCATAACAGAATTATAACTATAAAATAAATAAATATGATTTGATTTTTCCTTATAAAAATTTATATCCACATTGATGACATATTTTTTAACTCCCACCATCTGTAAAAGTCAATTGATTAGCTAGAAAAATGGCCAAATGACCCTTTTACCACATGAAACTTAGAAAATGGCTAATTTGTGACTTAAAGACACCTTGAAACAATTAAAATATATTTTTATTACATTTTAAATAAAATTTTACACTTTTAATAAGTTTGAATAGGTTTGACCAATGTTGACTTTAGTTGACTGAGCCAGTACAAGGAGGATGGGTTTCAATAAGGACCAGGGAAAGGGTAAGTGAGATATGTAGGATAATATATGACCCAATAGGAAATATGAAAATTTATTTAAAAGTTAAAAATGTTATGGGTTGACCCAAATTTTACTTGGGGTCAAATTTGGTCAGCATTCTTGGCAATTCCTAGGGGTGGCATGCCTGCCATGTCCAAGACCAGTTACCTAATCCTTCCATTGGGCATGGAGTCATGCATATGAGCAATCTAATTGATTTTAATAAAACTTTAGCTCAAGGAAAATAAGATGGTTAACACATACACACAAAACACACACTAAACAAAGGAAAGGAAACACACTTGTGCTCTAAAACACTTAAGAAATACTGAAACAAACACACTCTAAAGTGTACAAAATAGATAGATAGAATTGATCCTCCTAGATCAAAAGGAAAGTTATTCATACTATCTTCTTGAAGTGAACTAGCAAGATGTACAAGCTACCACTTATGTCTTGTCCTTGTTTGTTCAAACCTTTCTTACTTCCCATGGTGCTTGCATTGACTTCATCTAGTTTCACAACAAAGAACATGTGTTCAATAGAAACATACTCCTCTTGATTGGTTTGAATGACAACCATTGTCCTTGGTTCAAGTTGTTTTATATTGATTATAGATTAATTTTGATCTTCACATTCAACCTCAACCTTAAGTGGATTTTCATCATCAAGGTTGTGTTTATTTTAAAAGGTAAGGTCTCCATCAAGTTTTGATGTTTATAGCAGTTGAATGCATGGGAGAGGTTCTTCAAAACTTACTACCTCTCTTGACACCTTGTATTATCCATACATCTTATGCATTTTATTTTATTGAGATGAATCATTATTACCTTGGTCTTTTTTTGGAAGTTCTTCATGATCTTCAATAGGTTTAGCTACAACATCTCCTTTAAAACTCTTCTCAAGCTCTTCATGAAGTGGAGATGCATCATCCGAGTTTAAGCAAAATATATCAAGATCATCCCAAAATGCTAAATCTTCATGATCAATAGAAAGGGCTTAAAGTTTGTCAACATTATTACCAATATCTTATGGAACATCAAGTTGGCTAGTGGGTACCTCTTCTTCACCTTGTGTTTCAGGTTAATCATCATCATCTTCCATGAAGCATGCCAATTCATCAATCCACTCAAGGTCTATTTATTCTTGTCTTACCATTAAAGTGTCTTCTTCTCCCAAAACCTTTGTTGTCTACTCCATATCATCATCTCATTCTTCAGTGAGTTCAATGAACTCATCTATGATAGAATCCTCCCCCAACTCTTGTGAAGTCTTAGGAACAATCAACTAATTCTCATTTTGTGAAGGAAATAGAGAATTACTAAATGGAAATCCTTTAGGTGCTTTGTCAACCTTGTTCACATGGTTTCCTTCCCTTTGAAAGTTCAAAAGAATGGTACCTTAGATGCTCCTTTCTCCATGAGTATCCCTTTGCATGAGATTTTGATATTTTGATGTGAGGTAAGGAGTAGCTCTTTCTTGTGCCACTAAGTCTTGACAACCTCCTCCACCACCATACAAAAACTAACCTTGAGATTTTCCCCAATGATCAAAATGTTCTTCTCCTTGAACTATGTTGGTATGGACTAGAACAAAAACCTTTGTGGATGGAATGGAATTAGGATTATAGCTATTAGGATGCCTATTGAAACCTTGTTGACTTGGTCCTTCTCCTTAGTAATGGTATTGGGGTGGAGGTATATGAGTTTGTGAATGATAATGTTGGTATGGACTAGAACAAAAACCTTTGTGGATGGAATGGAATTAGGATTATATCTATTAGGATGCCTATTGAAACCTTGTTGACTTGGTCCTTCTCCTTAGTAATGGTATTGGGGTGGAGGTCTATGAGTTTGTGAATGATAATGTTGGGGATTGAGTGGAGAAAATGCATGCAATTGAGCTTGTTTGAGCTAGGCTTGTAATGACTGAATAATTGCATCTTTTTCTATAGCATTATCCACCTTTTTGGGAGTGATTATAGACTTGACATTGATATTGGTAACTTTATCTACACTTGGGGTTTCAAATGAACTATTAGATAACAAAGGCATATCAAATCTTAGGGATAACTTCTTAGCTAGTATTAAACAATCCTATGCTTCAATATCAATCTCATATGCATTAGGTAGAGTAAATCCTCCCATTGATTACAACATTAATACCACATCAATGCCAATGGCCCTGAGATAAGTGGGGAACACAAAGCTTGGAGGGGCTCTCATGATAGGTGGAAACCTATGTTATGTTTTTTGAAATATTTTATTGAAATCTCCCATGGATTCATTAGGACCTCTCATTATCACATTTGATTGATGGATTATTGAAATATGATCACTTTTATTCTCAAATCTATTCACCAACATCTCTCTAAAGCCATCCCAATTAGTGATGAAACCACCTCCTAATGAACTATACCAATCAAGTGCTCTACCCTTTAGAGACATGGTAAGTAGCCTAATAGCTATGTTAACTTGGGTGATATTGTGGAAGTTACAAAAAATTGAGATGTCACTAATGTGTTAAGATGGGGTAATATGACCTTCTCCATTAAAGCTAGGGAGACTTTTAGTAGCATTAGGAAGAATAGGATCATATGCAGAAAGATTAATTAGATTTTAAGTGTTGAAGGATCAAAAAGGATGTTGCCTAGCCATATTTTATTATTGCTCTTGACCATGAAATATAATGTGGAAAAATTGATATAAAACTATATATTCTCACCTTTTGGAGTTGCCAAATGATGGATTAGAAACACTTCTGTAACTTTGGGCTTGTCAAGACCAAGATTCACCTTGACATGAAAGTAATTAGGACCAGCTATGCCATCGGGTGTGCTAAAAATATTGTCATCAAATTGTACACCCTAGGATACTCTATGAAACTCCCATAATTTGATGCAACATGGAATCATCTCTCAAGTAATGGGTGAACTTGTAAGAGAGATGAATCTCTAGATTATGAGGGACACCTCCCTAGATTCATCTTTAAGTGATTATCACCTAATACAATTATTTTTTTTGGGAAAAAGGGTTAGGAGTTTGCATGAAAATGAAAATACACTAAAGAGGTAATACACCAAGACATATCCCCTAGACCTTCACACTCTTACTAATTAACAAAGCTTTCCAAAACCAATTCTAAGCATTAAAGGATCCTAACACAGTGTTTCAATGTGAAGGTAGGCATACATAGGATGATCAAAAAGATAACTGATCTAGGGGCATAATAACACCATAAAGAAAATTTCATACTTGAAGAGGATCCTTATACATTCACACACTTCACATGACCTATTAAAATCACAACTCTTGCTTAAAAAAGAAGGATAAAGAGGAGTAAGGATGACACTATCACTTAGCTCCACTATACATCACTCAAACACTTAGAAAAAATGTTCTTCACTTAGAATCAGAATTTTATTCAATGTTGAAAGATAAAATGCAATGTCATACCAGCAGGACCTCGCCATACTAGCTGTGGTCTCCTTTAAAATAGCCAAGATGGCTCACATTTAAAGAATTTAGAAGAAGAGAGAGAGGAGAGAAGTTGTAGAGGCATAAAGAAAAGTGTCCAAAGGTGAAAATAAGTTACAATGTATGTGAATGAGTTGTATAAAGAGTCATGAAATTAGTTTGCACATCATTTTATCCCAAATTAGCCTCTTCTCCAAGTGTGGCGTAATAATCTTCTCAATCATTCTCTCTTGTGAAACTACCTTCATGATGGGATTTCAAGAGAAATTAAAAGTATGTTAGGGAAAAGTGTTTCATGTATCTATGATAGATGAATTAACTGATGTAGACATGTTTTGATCCCAAATTGAGCACCTTCCTCACATATGGCATTGAAACTCTTCATAAGAATTTTAAGTCTTGAAACTCCTTCTTGACAAGTGGCAAAGGTAAGAGTTTGATAATGAAATCTATTTTATAGTTATATTTTCATCTAAAATACACTTGGAAACTATATTGAAACATCTAAAATAGTTACATTACCTACAATCATCAATTCCCCTCTTAGGTGTCACAAGGCTTCCTTGTTTCATTAGGTCTAATTTGGCCAAAATAGCTAAAATTTAGATTTAGATTAATTGGTGAAATTTTTATTCATTAAAGGCCTATTATCATCATATTAGACTAAAAAAAATCCGTTTTGAATCATAAATCTCTCACTAAGACCTCATTTTGCATGTAGAGCCTTCACTAGGCCTTGTCTTCTTGTAGCCCTATTTTTACACAAGTCTATTTGTGTATGAGAATGTATAGACTTTCAAGACTAAGTGAGACAAATTTTTAGTACCCTTTTCCCTCAATGTGATTTTTACCAAGTTTCATGGTGATACACTCAAGGCAAGTGTGTTTTTTAGATCAATTAGGCTTAATTAGGCCTTTTTAGCTTAGAAGACCAAAAATGTTCATTTTGAGCTCCCACACATGTGAAATGGGAAAGTATCATAAGATTAACTTTATTCACCTCCTTAAAATACCTCATATTAAATTTGGGCTCCTGATCATTTGTATGGACCCTTGTTCTAGCATTAAATGCTCTTTTTTGGCCTATTTTGTACAACCTTATACTTCCAAGTATGGACCGATGGCATGAGGTGGATATAAATAAAGTTATCAAGGTCATAATAATGAGTTTCAAGCTTTAAAAATTCATTTTATTTCATTTTTTTGCCTTTTCTTCTCATCTAGTTCAAATAAAGCTTTTGGAGGGTTTGGAGTGCACTAACCCTTAAGGGATTGTTCATAAAGGATGCACATTGGAAATATTTAAAAATTACATTGAGGGATCCTTAATTACCTTCTCAAACACCTCCATATTCCTAAAAATCCATGCATAAGCTCATGAAAGTTATGAGATTTTGAAATTGACCACTCGCGCCATTTTATGCCTTTTGTGAGGGTTTGGGAGATTTTAAGCCAAGAATTGGCTTCTTGATGAATTTAATTGAAATAAAATGGTTAAAAAACTTGTGTATATATCCAATTACATGAATTAGTCATTGGAATATCTCCCTTAGAACTAAAAATGAAATTTACCCTTATTTGACATTAGGCTTGTGCCTTGTCAATGAGCTTGCCTACTACTTTGAGCTCCATATGACTTTAAAATGGATTCATTTAACTCCTAATGGCTTAAAATTTTTTTAATACCTTTTAAATCATGAATTTTTAAAGTTAAAATCATGGATAAGGCTAAAAATTCACATGATCCTCAGTTTGGCCTCTAAGCTTAAAGGTTTCCTTCACACATGACTGTAACCTTTGTAGTGTAGGGTACCCTATTTTATTCCAAGGATTTCATCAAGGTTTTTATGTATTTTTCTGTGTAATTTATCTTATCTAACCTTAATTTTATCTTTTCTTACCTTCTGATCACCAATTTCACCCTTTTTCCTTCAAACTATCCCTCCATGCATGGGAAAACAAACCCTGCTCTAAGATAAAATAGAGAGGGTTTTATTTGATAGATTTAGAAAATTTATAAGTATATAATATTCATAAAATAAAATTTTTACTCTTTAAAAAATTTTTAGTCACCTAACTCATTCATTTAGACCTCCATATTAACACATTTCCAAGGCATACTCTATGAACCAAATAGTTTGTGAAGGTGTGCAGGGTAGGACTGTGTTTAGATGATTTAGGGATTTCCTTGAGTTTTATTGTGATATGGAAGGATATTTAATGCCTATAAAATCCTGATCAAACCATTTTATATCTTATTTTCCATTTCAACCACTTCATGCCTTTGGAATTATGAATTAGGTCTATGACTGCCTAGGAGGGAACTGTTGTTTGGTATACTAGTTATAGGTGATTTAGAGATTGGTTCATGTTTTATGGACCCAATGAAACCTAATAAGGTGTTAAAAATCTTATGTGAATTATAATAAATCATATTACCAAGTTTAATCTTCACTCCTTTTCACCATTCTATCTTTCAATCCCAAGACTAGGCTCACTGTTTGATGAGGACTAAGACACTAGAATCCCTGCCTGTAGTTGCTTAGCTAAGTTTTTTTTTGATGTTTGTGGGCAGTCATTCTATGGTAATTATGTCATGGAACATTTAATATGATTTTTTTCTCATGATAACCCTTAGGATAGCATCATATCCATGTTTTAGGCCCTCAATAAGGATAACCCTATTGACTGTGACAGTGATGTTCTACCCCTACTGTAGGTGATTAGATGGTGTTTAGGGTTTATTTGGTAGTGATATATCTTCTCATGAAGGATATTGAGATAAAAAAACTCTCTTTCTCCTTTAAGGATAAAAACAAGGTCTAAATTCCAAATTCCAACTTATTATTCACTAACCCAGTTGTAGGTGCTCCTTCCCAGGCTTGTGTATGAATAGGGAAGGGCTTATGAAGTTCCAAAACATCAAATTCCACTTTGTCACTATCATTTTTTCTCATGGATGATGTTTTAATCATTTATAATGGTTTAATACTAATGGAATAGTTAGAAACTTCCATAAGAATTTCAAATTCACTTTTCCATCAACCTCCTATAGATATCACTGCCCTTTTTCAGTAGTTTTTAGCCACTTTTAGGCCTTACAAAATCCATCTTCCACTCACCCTATACCCCTAAAAATTGGCATAGGCCTTGTTTTTGGATAGGGATACAAGGTGAAAAAATAAATATCCTTGAAAATCACCATTTTATCACAATATGAAAATCTCAAAAACACTAAGATGTCTATTTTGGTGATTTAAGGACTGTGGGACCAAATACAATCAACTCATTGTTTTGAAGGAAAATATTCTTGTGTAGCATCATTAGCTTCATAAAATGAAATACATGGATCTTTTGGAATTTTGGATCTATAAACATGAATTAAATTATGGATCCCATCGCTTTTACCTCCGTACCAACCTCTTGAAGCTCATGTATAAGGTGACTATAAGTGCATTTTGCTAATAAAGCAGTGACCAAGGACAATTGAATAATTTAATTTGAAGGGGTAGTTAATATAATATATAAAATGAAATTAAATTAAATAACCTTGAAAACATGATTAAAATAATATTATATATCTTCAAGAGCTCCTTCCATGTTGCAAAACTTAGGGTACCCATCTATGGCTATAATCTTGAGAAACAAGCATAGTTAGGAAATATACTTTAAAGACATTGAGAGAGAAGGAAATGGATGATTAAAAACCATTATATAGGGTATTATTACCACCTAAAAACAATTCATCAAACTCACATAGCTCGATGGATCTTTGAAAACAAGAAATAGATACAAACTTATACCCCTCTTGGATGCAATTCCATAAAAAGCTATTTGGAGTACACGTGATTGTTCATGAAGGAGGAGATAAAAATATGAGACTTATTTTTATGTATGTTAATTTAAATTATATTAATATCCACTTGTATAATCATTCCTCCTAAATATACCTGTAGCTTTCATAGTGAGTGCTTGAACTTGCCTTTCCTTGGCTTGCCAATGGAAAAAGAAGGAAAAGAAGTTATAAATGAAAAATTTTAAGAAATTTTTATTAATAAAAATGTGGAAATTACCTTTTGGGTGTTTAATATTTACTCCTCCACATTTTAAACTGATGGTGGACTTGATAAGTCCGTATAAGTACCCAAAAACTCTTATTTTTAAGGAAAAAACTACCATTTCTTGATCATAATAGACTTATAACTGTCACATAGATAATTATGACATTATTTGACCTTATAAACATTTATATTCACATTTATGACATATTTTTTAACTCTCACCATTTTTACAAGGCAATTGATTAGCTAGAAAAGTGGCCAAATGACCCTTTTACCACATGAAACCTAGCAAATGACCAATTTGTGACTTGATGACACCTTGAAATAATTAAAATATAATTTTAGGAAATTTTAAATATAATTTTACACTTTTGATAGGTTTTACAAATGTTGAATTTGGTTGACTGAGCTAGTACAAGGAGGATGGGTTTCAACAAGGACTAGGGAAAGGGTAAGTGAGACATGTAGGATAATAATGACCCCATAGGACATATAAAATTTAAAAATAGTATGGGTTGACCCAAATTTTACTTGGGTTCAAATTTGGTCAAAAATAAATTGAATCATTTTACCTATAAATGTAAATACAATCTAAAAAACTAAAATAGGGGTTTGGAGAATTAGAATGGAACATATCATCTTAGTAGAAAAAATGTGATAGGAGTCCACAACATAAAAATTTAGTATATATGTATATTTTAAATCCAAATCAATATCTTTTCAAATAATCATGTGCCAAAATGGGAGATTTTTAAGAAGCTATAAACATCCATCAAGGCATAATTAAAATTAGAATCATTTGATGATGTAGTTGTTTAGGCCTCATAGACATGTATGCCAATTGTGAAAGCATATAAAATGTATGGGAAATGTTTTAAAAAATTCCTCAAATAAATGTGGTCTCATTAATACTATAATTCTAAAATATGAAAAATATGTTTGTTTGAAATTCATTACAATTTTTTATGTAAATGCAATTGGTGGTTGTTAATCCAAAATCCATCACATTTATCTTTTGTCAATATTCTATTAACCTTAGCCAAAATAAGATAATTGGAGAAGAGGATGTAGCTCCATAAAACATTAACCAAAATTGTATACTTTTCATATGTCATAGTTTTAAATGCCCCGATACACATGTATGCAAAATTTGTAATAGATAAGGCACATGCATTGTTTAAAAAATTATGTGTATGAGATGCAGTCTCATAGAAATAAATGACTAGAAGATAACTATTTTGTGTTATGTTTTCAATCAACCATGTATTTTTATTGGATTAAGGATGATTAACACTTATTTTCACAATGCCTAAAATGTATCACATATATGGTTAAAGGTCTTTATTGGTAGTTCTAAACATCATATTAAAAATGAAGTTTAGAGATACCAACAAATACATTGAACCATACATGTGATCCATTATAGGAATATTAAAAATAAGTGTCAATATTTATATTCAAGCATTTATATACTATTGAACTTGAATCATTTTACCTATAAGCGTAAATCCAATCCAAAAAGTTAGACCCCATTGGGCTAACTAACATTTAAAGATTTTTTTTAATCACATGGAAATACTTATAAAATTATTTACAACTATCTATTTAACACTTGACAACTAAATCAATTTAAGAAATAAATGCTTAAGTAACATTAACCCATTGGCTAAATCAAATCCTTTTAGTACTCAAGAAATAAACTAGTCTACAATTTGAATAATTATCAATAAATTATAATAAAATTAATTAAGCATAACAATTAATGATATTTTCCATAAATATAACATAAATGTGCTTATAACCACTATTTTTTACATTTTTATAATACTATGCAATTACATAGCCACTGATGTGTTGGATATCTATCTAATAATAAGGTAGAATGTAAAACATACATAAAAATAAGTATAGTAGTAAAAATGAGCCACTAAATAGATCCATGATTCATCCATAGTATGAGTAAAATACCATAGGTTGAATCAAATAACATAGGGAGAGCATCATCTGAGTGCTTTACCTCCAACCATAGATCAATGGTCTCCTACACATCTCCCCATTGGAAGTGGCCCTACCCTTCATAGAGGGATAGATAAGAACAATGTGGATATCAAGAAATAACTGAAACCCATGTGTATACCATCACTACTACATGTAACAATCAAGTAGAACCTATAAATCCATTCCTCTATCTAAATGACATCATCATACACATGTAAACTATAAATACATTGAAATTATAATATCTCAACTATAACATTACTTTGGCCAAAGTTAGAATTCATATTTAATAATCTGAGTCATTTGCTACTGAATCATACTGTAATATGATATCAGGAAATAAGTATATGTGTTAACCACTAACATAATCGTATATGAATATCCTATTATCTAGGTAAAATCTACCATAAATATTCAATAATAGGATAGTACAAACCCATGTAATAATAAATGATGTAAATAATCATCAAAATAAAATCTAATTGATTTCAATTACTTAATCAACAAAATGTAAAAATAGATTTATCAATGCACTTGATTCCATGCCAGATATGTTCATTATACTAGAATAAGAATCAACTTTTTTTATGCCTATATTTAAACAAATATTTTATCATAATTATCATTTATGTAAGTATGCATAGATACTATCAATCTACAACCCACAATCTATTTTATTTATGCATACAAGTAGGTTATCTAATCTAAAATAATATGAAGGATCCATGAATGTTCAACCAAAATATAAGACTATATGGTATTCCAAAACATTTCTTGCCTTTTTTTTACTTCATCATGATTTAATAAAGGAGAAGGGATTTTGATAATAAGACTGCATTCTAGTCATATTTTATGTGATGAGATCTACATTATGTTAGAGTCATTAAAATGTTATAACTCCATGGAAGGGTTATTATATGTAAATTAGACTATATAGATACTATTTAAAGACTCTAATTATTATTGCAGTTGTACATGACCATTTTAATAACATTGAACAATGTATATCATGCTACATGTTTGCATAAGAGAACCTCTTCATACAAATTTATACATGTAGTTA
>JARHVA010005069.1:45000-132500 GCA_037957365.1 Torreya grandis | reverse complement strand
TTGAAATGGAAATTAAAATCAATTTACTTTTGGGGTGTATTTTTCCCCTAAAGACCTTACCACCAACAAATAATTTAATGAATCAAATCTAAATAGTCAAATAACTTCATTAAAATACTACTAGTCAATTTTAAATATGCAAAGTGCGATTAATCAAGCAATCTTTAACTTGATCAATGACTTTCCTATGTTAAGTCACAAAAGGATAACATAATTATCCAATAAAAATATCTAAACAATCCAATAATATTGATATGTATAAGTTTCTACTTGATATAATAAGGTGAAAAAAACACAAAACAATAGAGATTCAATATATGTATTCAAATCATGGAAATCAAGACAACCAACACTCAATAGGCACTAAGAAAATAATGCAAATAAAGTTTTTTCCACTCAAAAAAAATGTGGTGTGTTCTTGGGTTTGGCATAACTTTATATTCTTCCCCAATATCAATATCTACATCCCCCTCTCTGATGATACTCTCCCTCTGAACTGATTATGAAGGTAGGCCAGTCATGCATCCACCTCATCAAATAAACTAGTAGTTATTCCAAACTCAACATAATCATTAACATATAACCATATTAAACTAATGAATTCAAGTAATCTAAAAAAATAATGATCATAAGCATAATAACACATGCAATGGATATCTATCTAGATATTGGTCATGAGCTAAGTAATATATCTACCAACCAAATAATATATACTAATCCAATTGAAAAATATAAACAATGGCTTTGATAATAATCAACCACATAATACACTAATTAATACTTTAAATAATCCATAGAGTAAATTTTATGTGACATCCTTCCCCCCTAAAATTGGTCATCATCTCAAGGACATTTAATTCAAACAATATTTATGAAATAAAATAAAGTTCAACAAAATATAATTAATCTTTAGTAAAAAATTAATAATGTTTAGCATAAATATCATGAACATAAATGAGGAAACAAACTCAATAACTCCTCATAGTCCTCTCATGTAGCATTATCCTTAGAATATTAGTCATATTGGACCTTGCACTATAATACTTATCTATTATGCAAGCTAATCTTGCAAGTATCAATTAATCTAATTGGTTCTACTGTGACCACCCTTAGATCTTGAACTTATAATGCATTCCAATCCAAAACATGTGTAGTATCAACAATATACTTATTAATACATGAAACATGAAAAAATTTATGCATTTGTGCTAGAGCTTGTGGAAAATAAATCCTATATGCTATGAGATCAACCACTTTTATATCTTCAAAGGTTCCCATATCTAGGTGATAGTTTTGATGATTTTTTAAATTTTATTATACCTTTTTTGTGTTTAACCCACATAAAAACTTTGTCTCCAACTAAAAACTACCTTGCTATTCTTTTTAGACTAGCATAATTTTTATACCTATCATTGGCTTAAGCCAATCTCTACCTTATAAATTTCACTTTCTCTTCCATTTCAACAAGTATATTAGGTCCAAATACCATTCTATCTTCCATCTTGTGTAAATTTATTGGTGTTTTGTATGTCCTACCATATAATTCCTTGAAAATAGTCATTTTAGTAGCTGATTAGTATGATTTTTTGTAAGAAAACTCAATCCATGATAGGTACTCCTCCCATTTATATTATTGGTTCATGAAATACATCTCAAGAGATATTCTAATATATTATTTATTCTCTATATTTTTCCATCTATTTTTATATGGTAAGTTGTACTAAAATTAAGTTGAGTTCCCAAAGATAAATTTAAAGTTTACCAAAACCTAGAAGTCATTTAAGGGTTCTTATATAAAGTATTCTTTTCAAGAAACCCATGCACCCTATAAATTTCTTTCACAAATGTCTTGAAAATCATAGGTGTATCATAATTTATGTTACCATGAATAAAATGAGCTACCTTGGTTAGTTTATCCACAACTAACAATATCATGTCATGATAGTTCTTAGACATAGGCAAACCTTGGAAAACATTTATACTAATAACTTACCATTTCCATTCAGGTATGGAATGTGGGTATAATAACCCATCAAGATGCATATGTTTATCATTGACTCAATGACAATCCAAACATATAGACACAAAATTAGATGCATAATTATTAATTCCTTTCCAAAAATACAAATGTTTTAACTCTGAAACTAGTTTAGTCACTCTAGGATGCCATGAATATGGAGCATTGTGAAATTCCTTTATCAAAATATTCCTCAAATTTTCCTTATTAGGTACATATATCCTACCATTTTACTTTAAAATCCCATAATTATCAAATTTAAAACCTTGGTATCTATGATCTTGAGAGTTTTTAGCCAAATATTCCTAACCTATTCATTAAATTCATCTCTAGGTGAGAATTTTACTACTTTGTTTCATAAATTACTCCTAATTATAGCCAATGTTGCAATGTATCTTCTATAATTAAGGGTATATATAAATTTTTTCTCTTTGACCTTAATGTAGCTGATATAAAAATCATAATCTAATAGGAATTATAACAATTACCTTTGAAGAGCATTAAGGTCGGGTTGGGTGAAAATATACTCAAGACCTAAGTTATTAGTCTTAAGCTCAAAGGGTTTAACCAATAAATAATGCCTCCAAACCTACAAATCATGAATTATGGAAGTAAGTTCAAGGTTATAAGGATCATATTTTTATTCATACGACTTTAGTTTCCTAGAAACATTGGCCACAACTAAACCATCATGCATGAGAACTCCCCTTAAACCATCTCATGAAGCATCAATTATAACTAAAAAATGGTCATTTGGCTATGGAATCTATAACATTGGTATATATTTAAGGATCTATTTTATAACCTAAAAGGATTATTCACACTTATCTAATCACATATAATATTATTACTTCCATTAAAGATAGGTAATTTGGTTATCTATATTGGATAAATTCAATACAAACTTCCTGTAGTACCCTACTAATATGATGAAGTTGTACACCTCATATACATTCTTGGGTGATGACTAATATATGTTAGCCCTAATCTTAGCTGAATCCACTTAAATTCCCTATGTATAGATAATATGTCCCAAATATTGTACTCTTATTTGAAATAAAACACACTTAAATAACTTCCCATAAAGCTTTTGCTTATGCAACCATTCTTAAACTAGTTGCACTTAATATGTTCTTCCTTACTCCTAGAATAGATGAGGGTTTCATCTAAAAAGACTAGCACAAATTGATCAATATAATATCTAAAAATACTATTCATGAGATTCATGAATGATATTGGTACATTCATCAACCCAAAAGGAAGTAATATGTACTCATAATTCCTATCACAAGTTTTGAAAGCTATTTTTTGAATATCTTCCTCTTAAATTCTCAACTGATGATATCTTGCATGAAGATCAATATTTGAAAAGGCTATTACACCATTCATTTTATTGAAAAGATCATCAATGTGAGGCAATGGATACTTATTCTTTATCTTTTCCTTGTTAATCATGCAATAGTTAATACATTAGTGAAGGGTTCCATCCTTTATCTTAAAAAAAAACTACACATGCACCCCATGGAGAAATGCTTGGCCAAATCAAACCTTTGGATAACATTTCTTGTAGTTGTGCATTTAAATCAACTATATATATTATCATAATCCGATATGGTGATTTATACTATAGTTTTACTCTTTGAATCATATTGATAGTGAAATCAAATTCTCTTTTTAGAGGTAGCCTTGGTAACTCATCTGGAAAAAACATTTTGAAATTATTATAAAAAAGGGTAGTATTTCAAAGTGGGTTCATTAGTTTTGGAAACTTCATTCATTTTGAATAGGAATGCTTGACATCCTTTTCACTGAGCCTTCTTCAATTAGATGATATATATATATATATATATATATATATATATATATATATATATATATATATATAATAAGATTTAACTCTATCTTATTTCTTTGGATTTGGGTTTGGTTACCCAAATCATCCAAACATTCCACCTTTTTAAGGAAATAATAAACTTTGTCTTTATGCCTAGAAAGATAAATACATTCATAGGATAATATCATATGACCTTAGTGGTGATGCATAAATATAAATAACTATGGTGAATTCTATCATCTTAATTGTAGCCTCTATGAAACATCTATCAACCTTGACTTGGACTCATTCCTTTACTATATTGACCATGAATTTTCCATAAAACCAACTTTAATAGATAATTTACTCAAAATTCTAGAAGAAATAAAACATTTAGTATCTCTTATATCAATCAAAATAGTAATTAGATGACCAAATGGAGTACCTAATACTTCGATAGGAGAGGCTTAGAATTCAAGTTGTCTATTATCCACTACTATGTGAATATAATGTTGGAAGGTTCCTTATTGTCAAGCAGAGGTTGAATTCTTGTTCTTGGAATCTATTTTTCACTAGGTATAATCCTTTTCATAATGGTCTCCTACATAATTGAAACATCCACATGGTGTCCCCTTCCTCTTGTATTGATTTAAACCCTAGAATACTTCTCTAAAATTTCCTCCATATTTCTTATTTATAGAAGCATTAAAAAATCTCACATTTTGATTGTTGAAATGGTTCTTCAAATTACCATTTTTTTCTATTTATTTTTATTGAAAGATGTCTTCAAATTGCTACACTTTTTCTTATACTTCTATCTGAGCTCTTCTAGTGATTTCAATTTTTGCTCTTTTTTAAACACTTTTTCAAAGATCTAATCCATGTTGGATGGTCTATAAACATCCACTTCATACTTGATTTGAGGTTTTTAGGCCCATAATGAATTTAATAATTCATAAATGCTCATCCTTATAATAATATGGAACATACTTCAATATCTTTATAAATTACTCCCAATACTAATTATCTAAAAAAACCCCTTGCCTCAATTTGCAAAATCTTTCAACTTCTCATCAAAGTAGAGATAAGGTAACCATCATGCTCTAAAAAGAGTCACAAATTATTCCTGTTATAGCCCAAATTTTCATGCTAGATAATTTAATTATACCTTCTCAAATTTGGGATAACATGGAACTATATTTGAAATTAGGTAGATTGCTACAAGAGATAGATCTTTAGATTATGGGCTAGCTCCCTTGATCTATCTATTTAGGCTCACACACTACAATAGAATAATAAATTATTAGGGTGAAAAAGGAATAAGGAAACATAAAATTAACTTATAATAATGGAGGTGATACACCAAGTATATCTCCACAAACATACTTGAAAATTTCACTATGAATGCTGATTACTACAACTGATCTCAACTCAAGGTTCTTCTAGCATAAGTATTTCTACATGCGGAAATATTTCCATGCATTTCCAAAGGTGGATGAATAGGAGGTATGATATTATACACTAATAATCTCCTTCACACTTAAAATACACATAGCAAACATTTACACTTCATGAGACCTATTAGAAGAAATATTACTTACACAATACTTACATGAGTAGAATGGAAGCAAGGAAAAACAATCACTACCTATCATCCAAATGGACTACATGAAATAGGCAAGAATTTTAGAGACTATACTAGTTTAAGAAATTTATTCAAAGGCAAAAAAATATGACAAACTATCAAGGATTTTCCATACCAATTATGGATAGTTTACAATGCCAAAATGGATTTAATATATAGAGAAATAGGAGAAGAAAGAGAAAGAGTGACATTGGATAGTCACAATGCCAAGTTTCAAGTCTTGAACACTAGTTACAATTCAAGATAAAGATTTATAAAACATATCATGAAGTCATTTTGAACAAGTGTCAATCTGAAATATGATATCCTCTTAAAGTTAGAATAGGGACACTTCATTATCTTTCTTGAAACTATTTTCTTGATGAGAAATCCACTTAAATATCTAGAACTTCTTTGGAAGTCATTAACACATGTTCACTAACTTGATAAGGTGGAAACATGATTGGTGTAGGTCATTAGTAACTCTTCTAGTTGATGATCTTCCCTTTGCCACTTTTTATTTGCTTCCTTATAGTAACACACTAGCCCTCTAGGCCTAGGTTCTCACACTTATCACTAGGGTGACTTGCACAAAATCAAGAGAATTCGTTGAAGAGGTGTGAGACACATATTTATTACTTATTTTTCCTTTGGTATATCATATAAACATCAAGAAAACTCAAAACCATACTTCTCATATTCAACTTGGCAATCATCTTGCTTCTCATTGTTCTATCCAAGACTACCTACAATGGTCAGCTTAGAAGAGGAGTCTTCATGAATTAATGAGGTGATAATGGGGTCTAAGGAGTTATAATACATCTCCAAACACCTTCTACCATGACTTTTACTTGTATATTCCTTTTTGCACCTTCAAATTACCTTAAATCTTGTAGAAAACATATAATTTGACTCATCTATACAAGTGATGGTACAAAATAAATGAGTAGTGAGGACCCTGAGAGATTTTCAAGTAGGTTTAAATCACCTTATAGGCAAATTTATTGCTTATAAATGCATTTATCTTCACTTTTTTCTCATCTAGCTCCTATGAGGGGTTTAAGAGGGTTTTAGGTTATTTAGGTTCTTATCAATGGTTCATAAAGGTTTGGCCCCTAACATTTGAAACAATTCCACTGAGTTAAATTAAATGACCCCCCTTAACTATCCCCAAGTTATAAATACCCCATGCATCTTATCCGTACAAATGGGAGTGAAAGAAGTTATCTCTTGGGCAATTATCTTGCATTTTGGACACCCTTGAGACAAAGTTAGGCCAAAATGGCCAATCTGAGTTATTGTCTAAAAAAAAATGAGTATCATCAACCCTCCACTCTCCCATGAAATATATTAAATTTTTTTGGGAGATCACATTATCATATGGGTGAAATTAAAATCCATGAGGTTCATGTCTAGTTCTAAGCTTCAAAGGCATAGACTAGGTTTTCTGAGTATGTGACCACCTATGAGTGGTCATAGTGAATGTAGAACCTATTTAACACTAATTATATCTAATTCAGTCCTAAAAATCATCCAAAATTTCCTTAATACTCTTCCATTCATCATTTTCTCATCAATGCACTAGGTTTGCAAGTTACATTGCTTGTGGAGTGTCTCAGGTCTGAGATAAAACAATGAGCATTTCCACTATTAGTATAAGATAATGGAGACCATGGAGGTATTTTTCAACCCATGATTACCCCTTATACCAATTTAAAAATATTTATCACCTCTATAGAGGCCTTAAAACTTCAAATTATTAA
Source organism: Torreya grandis (assembly GCA_037957365.1). Taxonomy (NCBI): domain Eukaryota; kingdom Viridiplantae; phylum Streptophyta; class Pinopsida; order Cupressales; family Taxaceae; genus Torreya; species Torreya grandis. Next base: position 125,283 of record JARHVA010005069.1, on the reverse strand, counting down.
AATTAGCTATAGGTCTGTGACTATGTGTAGGGTTTCGATTGACTGAGTATGAGGTTTTGAAACCCAACTTGGATCAATATTTAATCTATTTTATTTACCTTTGATAATCACATGAATGTGATATTATTACTCTAATATTGATTTATACATGGTCATATCCATCTTATACCTCTTTCTACCAACTAAACTTATATCTTTCCTTAGCTTAAGCTAGTTTATCTCTTGAGTCAAACTGTAGTGCTTATTAGGTAAATAAAGGGATTATTGTAGGTGATAATACATATTTGAAAACTATAATTCACACTTTTGGTTCCTCCTAATGTCAATAGGTACATATCATACCTGAATGGATTTATTTCTACCTTGAGACCATGCTCTTATCCCTTTACCATCAATGTGCTAGGGTGTTACTTGCAATGTTCTAGGTTCATTTTAACTAATGAAACTGTAGTTATCTGAGTACTTCAATTAGGAACTTGATTAAGTTGAAATCCCATTTAACAATCATTATTTCTTAACCTAACAAACTCATATTATGTTAAGGTGTTACTTCCAGGCCTAGGTTGTAAGAATGAATCCATTAGGATTTCTTAGACCTCATAGACTTTCATCTTGAGGTTAAACTATGTGGGGAAGAATCCTTTTTCAGATAAATTAAGGTAAACCTTACCATTTTGAAACCTTATTCAAATCTATACCATTTCACCTTTCTCTCAATCTATGAACATTAAATTTAGGTGTTTGATCCTAGGTTGAGGTTTGAATATGTCTTACCATATCAAAAAGTAATTATGAGATCTATCTTTTGGTTAGACCCACAATTCTCATTATTAAATCTCCTTCAACTTTGTCAATGTCTCAAGACTCTGTGGTATTCATTTATAATTATTGACTGTGTTCCTCTAGTTTTAGGTATTTACCACTCACATAATGATCTTCTCCTAATCCATGAATTTTTTTGAGGTGCCAAAATTATCTCAAATTCTTACAAAAATGCTTTGGTCCTTATTTTAGGTATAAACATAATTGGGTTTCTAGTAGCAATCTGTAAGTGTTTATTTTAGGGTTACTTGATTGTATCAAGTGTAATAGACCTTATCTTCCATCAATGATCCTCTTAAATACAAAATTTCAATGAAGAATCTAACCAACCATGCTCTAAGGGGTTGAAAAAAAGTTTATTATCCTTGTATAATCTGATTAGACATAAGAAAAAAATCTGTAACTATCAAATACTATTCTACAGATCATTGGTATTCACTTCAAGCATAAGGAGATAGTTATGCCTATTATTCCATGACCATATGTGCCAAACTAGGTTTAAATCAAAATGAAAGGGGTGGATATTCTCTAAAATTATACATGAATTACTTGGTTTAATAGATCAATCTCCAATGTGGAACCAAATGAGAAAAACTGAACCATTGGGATTGCATAGGCAGTTTTAAAGTACATATAATATTAATGATTATTCATATAACATAGGACACAAATCTTGAAAATATTACCATGAAATTCAATTTCATAGAGTCCCCTAACATCCTCCAAGTTAATTCACTCTAACTCTTCTTCTCTGGTCTGTACCAAATGAATATTGTTGACCCTTTATGAGTTATCCAAGAGAGCAATAGTAGAGAGGAAAGATTTTTTATCAATTTTGGATTCGTTAAAACTAATTGAGTCTTAAATTTAACTATAATCATTCCATGAATCCTTATTAAAGTATTCACACTTATATATGAGTCACCCCAATCCTTACATCCATCTGAAACTGACTTTTTATAGGTGATTTTCTTACTTTTTATGGTGGGCCTACCACATTTCAGTTTCAAAGCCTTCTTTGACCCTTTTATGACATGAAGTACATTATATTAATTTTGAAAACACTTTTCCTTTTGATAAAACTATATAATTCTTTTAAATGACAAAAAAGTGGCATAAAAGGACATTAAAAAAAGTGGACAAATATGATAAAGGATAAAACATGTTGTATGACTCTCAAGGTAATATTTGACCTAATTTAGGACCATGGTGACCATTTTAAAACTTAGAGTACTTTATGGAAAATTTTAATATGCATTGGTTTGATCCAATTTGACATGGGGTAAAATTTTGGTCAACATTTTGGCAATTTATAGGTGTAACATGCTTGCTATGATAAGGACCAGTTGCCTTGACCTTCCATTAAGAAATGGAGTCACTCATATATTTCAATTGACAATGATATGCCTCTAAAAATACTCCAAAATAACACCAAACACAATAAGAAACAAATACACAAAACAAGACAATAAAACACACAAATGTACTCTCTAAGCACTTAGGGAAAACACATAAACAATTCACACCAAAAAATATGCCCAACACTTATGGAAAACTCGTACCTATTCTAATATATACGATACCTCAAAATACTTGAGGTGAAGAATAAATTCCTCATTGCTTCAACTAGGGTCAAAGATAATGCTTCTAGAATCACTACTACTCCATGAAAGCAAACCATCATAGAATGAATTTTTGTTAATGAAAACTTGATTATGGAGGTAATCAAATGACTTACCATTTTTGGATCTTCTTCCAACTACAAATGTATCAATTGGAACTCTCATGAACACTCCATCTAGCTTTCCAAGAGGTTTATTTGACTTTTCAGCTTACTTGACCTTTATCATGTTTACTTGGCACTCCTCAATCTAATCATTGGGAGTCATGAAACCCTTACTAACTTCAAATATATTTTAATCATGATATTTTTACCCCATACTCTTCTTTATGTTCATTAATTACTTGATTAACCTAATCATCAGGTCTATATTCCTTTTGAATAGTTTCAAACCTACTCACCTCTTCAAACTTTTGCACTATGGCATTGAATTATTGCCACATATCATCTATATTTTATATAGGTTCATGATCATGAACATTGTCCTCTTTCACAAGAAAAAATGAATGATCAATAGGACTATCATTATTTATTATAGCTAGAATATCAACATCATCATCCATGTACAAAAGGTAGTCTTAGAGTGTCATCAGAATTTGCCTCAAGAGATCCATCATATTCTTCATAGAGGATGTGTATACCAAGACTAGTTTCTTCAATATGATCATATGGATTGAATCCATATTTCTCAACTCCCCATTCATCAAGGTACAAGTTAGCTATGCCATCAATAAGTGTTAGAGGTTATTGATTACTAAGATGATCTTCTTCATCACTAATATTGCAATTTATGTTTGATGTATAAGTCACATATGGCTACATGAAATTGAGATAAAGGTTTAGATTTGATTGATACTTTAGCACCATACCTAGTCTTAAATTCCATATAGGACCAATCTAAAGTCAAGTATCCTCCAATCTTAGTAGTAAAATCTCTTGACAAACAAAGGGCAAAGTGAGGTGGCACATCTAAAACCATAACATATTTAGAAATAGTGAAAGTAAGACAAACATGAAGAATAAGTTTCAAATCTTTTATTATGCCAATTGTCTTGGTAGTTGGCCCATCCAGTTATAACACTCTACTTCAAATTCTACTTATCAACTATTTTCTTGGGCATGATTGAAGTACTTGATACACTATCAATCAAATAGTTGTGAACCAATGCATATCCAATGATGATAAAGAGATAAAATGGAGAATTTTTATCTACTTTTTCAACTTTTTTTTGTCTATCCCTCACTATGCTTAAATGTGTTTGTCAAGGTTGCTTCTTTCCCAGTAGGCTACTTGGTTATTGTGCTGAGTTTGTATAGCTCTTCTTGGAGTAGGTATACTTATCCAAGTATTTCAAGTATATCCCACATTGATAAATTTACATATCCTTCTTCATCTACTCTACAATCTTAGTGAAAGAGACACTAACATTAGCTTGTCCACTAATAGGAATAGTGTTGCCTATAACTCAAGAATTTTGAGGTGTGAAAGAACTCTTATCATTATAAACTATTTGATCTATTTATGAATTTGGGACTAAATTATGCATACATACCCTTTAGGATGTTTTGAATCTCATTGATGGACTATTACCATCCCCTTGAATATCTTCAATTTCCTTTCTCTTTGACCGTGTGTTTATAGCTATAGGACTTGAATATTTTCTTGATTTCCCTTGGTAATTCATATCACATGAGTCATCTTGATACCAATTGACTAAAGTATAACCCACTTGAGGAATCTCTCCACTATTTTCTTCTCCATTAGGTACCTCATCTTGAGTCATGGATGACATTATTCCCAAATTTTTCATGAAAGCTTGATTGAAGGACTCAAATGGCATAGGTAGATGGATCATGAGGTTGATCCCATAGAGGATGACCCTCATGATCTTGAGCATGAAGGTTATTTTTAATTAGGAATTAATGATTGAGTTAGAGGGAGCATTGGGATTATAACCATTATATGATTTTGATTGAATTAGCTATCCTTGTCCTTGAATATGACCTTGAAAGGGTGTTCTATTGCCTTGATAGTTTGGAGAGGACTGATTATGTTTATAGGATCTTTGAAAAGGTCTCCCTTATTGCTTTCATATTATCCTCTTAAGACCTAAAATATATTTCTCAAGAGCCTTCACTCTTTCTTCCTCATTATATTTACTCAATTGATTAAGGGTAGTTGGTTTATGTTTTGGGGTAAGGATGGGAGCAATAATAGGTGTAAGGGTTTGTAAATTAGGGAATAAATGCCTAGGGGTCTTGGAACAATCTTATTAGCCTAAATAAAATATTTATCATCTCTAATGGCCACTTCATAGGCATTCGGTAATGTGTTCCCTCCCATAGATTATACCATCATATAAATATCACTATCAAAAGCCTTAAGATAATATAGGAAAACATGATGTGTAGTAGGTCTTACTAAGGTTGGGATCCTATCCCATGTCTTCTAAAACCTTGTGTTTAAGTCTTGAATAAATTCTTTATGTGCTCTCCTTATGTTGGTCAAATACTCAATCAATGACAATTTGTCACTCTTGTCCTCAAACTTTCTCCTCAAAGCATCACCCAATTTATCCCATGTGGTGATAGATTCAATGCCAAAGTACCATAACAATCAAGAGAATTAACCTTAAAATAAATAACCAACAATATAATGTCTATATTATCTTTAATGATATGATGTATATTGTAGAAGTTGGTATTCTTTCTAATGTGCTCAATAAGAGAATTATAAGTCTCACATGTGTATAAAGGGACACCTTTGAGGATTGATATGGGAATGTCAACATAATGGTCAAGTCTTAAAGGAATATATCCATTGAAATCAATAAAAGGTAAGTTTTTTGCCATGATATATTTAGGATTTTTCAAGATTGGGCTAATAAAAAACTTTCTGATTGGTGTATGATCAAGGAATGATCTCTCTAGGTAAGGATGTGTGTTATAAAAAAATGTATGCTTTGACTGAATAATAAGTAAGCTCTTAGAAATAAAAAGGAACATGTTTAGTATGAGATCTTGGGATTACTTTAGGCATGAAATAATGCACTAGTCTACCACCAATAATCAATTATTGGAGTTGCTAGATATTATAAGAAGTAGACTATTACATCCTCTTTGTTGTCAAGATTAACATCCACCTTGAACAACCTTCTTGGAACACGTCTCATAGAGCATGCCAGAATTGTTATATCCCAAATTTGTACCCTAGATAAGTCAATCAAACCTTCCCAAATTTAGGATAACATGGAACTATCTCTAAATATAGGCAGATTGCTATAAGATATAGATCTCTAGATTATGGGCTAGCTCCCTTGATCTATCTATTTAGACTCACACACTACACTATACTAATCACTTAAGTATTTATACTTGGAGGCAAATTGCCATGCATTTCCAAGGGTGGGTGAATAGGAGGTCTGATCTTAGACACTACTAATCTCATTAACACTTCAAATACACCTAACAAACATTTACACTTCATGAGACCTATTAAAAGAAATATTACTTACATAATGCATATAAGAGCATAATGGAAGAAAGGAGAAACATTCATAACTTGTCATCTAAATGGAATACTTGACATACTTAGGCAATAATTTTAGAGACTAAACCATCATAAAAACTTTATTCAAAGGCAAAATAAGATGTCAAACTAGTAGGGCTTTACCATATCAATTATGGATAATTTAAAATGCAAAACTAGCTTCAATATATAGAGTAATAGGAGAAGAGAGTAAGATTGACATTAGAGAGTCACAATGAGAAGTGTCAAGTTTTTAAGACTAGTTAAAATTAAAGATATAGAGTTAAAAAATAGATCATGAAGTTATTTTGAACAAGTGTTCATCTAAAATATGACATCCTATTAAAGCTGGCATAGAGACACTTCATTATCTTTCTTGAAAATATTTTATTAATGAGGAAGTCCACTTAACTATATAAAATTTCCTTGGAATTAATTGACACATGTGTAATAACTTGAGAAGGTGGAAACATGATTGGTGAAAGCCACTATTCACTCCTCCAACTTCTGATCTTCCCTTTGCCACTTGTTACTTACTTCTTTGTAGTAACTCACTAGCCCTTTGAACTTAGGTTCTCACACTTATCATTGGGGTGAATTTCACATACTCAAGATAATTCATTATATATATGTGAGACACATATTTATAACTTATTTTTCCTTTGGTCTATCATATAGACCTCAAGAAAACTCAAAACCATACTTCTCATATTCAACTTGATAGTCACCTTATTTGTCACTATTCTATCCAAGATTGCCTTCAATAGTAAACTTAGTAGATGAGTCTTCATGCATTATTGAGGTGATAATTTGGTTTTAATATTCAAAATGCATCTCCACACACATTTTATAATTAATTTTACCTATCTATTTCTTTCTGCACCTTCACATTACCTCAAATATTATAGAAAACATAGAATTTGACTCATCTGTACAAGTGATGGTAAAAAATAATTGAGTGTTTAGGATCAAAAGAGAGTTATAATTAGGTTAAAATAACTTTACATTCCAATTGAACCATTATTAAAGCATTTCTCTTCATATTTTTCTCATCAGGCTCTTATAAGGGTTTTAGGTCATTTAGGTTCTTAGAAATGGTTCATAAAGATAGGGCCCTAACATTTGAACAAATTCTATTAAATTAATGTAAATGACCCCCCTCATATATCCCTAAGTGATCAATACCCCATGCATCTTTTTTGTATAGATGGGAGTGAAAGAAGTTGTCTCTCAGGTAACTAACTTGTATTCTAGACACCCTTGAGACAAATTTAGGCCAAAATGGCCAATCTAAGTCATTATGTGAAAAAAAATGAGTCTCATAAACCATAAAATATCCCATAAAATATATCACATTATTTATGGAGATCACATGATCATAAGGGTGAAATTAGAAGCTATGAGGTTCATGTTTAGTTCTAGGCCTCAAAGGCATAAACTAGGTTTTCTGAGTATGTGACCGCATATGAGTGGTCATAACAAATATAGGACATATTAAACACTCATTTATCTCATATTTAGTACTAAAAATCATACCATAGTGCCTTAATAATTTTTAATTCATCTTTTTCTCATCAATGCACTAGGTCTGCAAGTTACATTACTTATGGAGTGTCTCATGTTTGAGATAAAATAATTAACACTTTCACTATTAGTATAACATAAAGGATACCATGGAGGTATTTTTAAACCCATGATGAACCAATTTAACAATTTTAAAATCATGATAACCTTTATAGAGGCCTTAACACTTCAAATTCTCAAAACTAGCTAATGGCCCATGACTATGTGTATGGTTTTGGTCATCTGAGTATGAAGTTTTGAAACCCAGATTGGACCAATATTTACTCTATTTTATTTTCCTTTCAGAGTCAAATAAATGTGTGATATTATTAGTCTAAGAGTGATTTATACATGGTTATATCCATCCTACACCTTTTCCAACCAACCAAACTTGTATCTTTCCTTAACTTAAGCTAGTTTATTTCCTAAGTCAAACTATAGGTGCTTATTAGGTAAATCAAGGGATTATTGTAGGTAATAATACATGTTTAAACAATATATTTCACACTTTTTGTTAATCTTGAGGTCACTATGGCCATATCACTCCTAAATGGATTCATTTTTGTCTTGAGATCATGTTCTTATCCCTTTACTATCAATGTGCTAGGGTGTTACTTGCAATGTTCTAGGTTCATTTTGGATTAATGACACTATCATTCTCTAAGTACTTCCATTAAGAACTTGACAGAGTTGAAATCCCATTCAACCATCATTATCTCTTGACCTAATAACCTCTTATTATGTTAAGGTGTCACCTCTAGGCCTAGGCTATAATAATTAAGCCATTAGGCTTACCTAGACCTCATATAATTTCACCATGAGGTGACACTGTGTGGGTTAGAATCCTTTTTCAGAGAAATTAAGTTAAAATTTCCTATTTTACATCCTTATTTATCTCTATTAACTTTCACTTTTATCCTAATCTATGAACATTGAATTCAGGTGTTTGATCCTAGGTTGAGGTCTAAAGATGTATTACCATATCAACAAGTAGATATGAGATTTGTCTTGTGGTTAAAAATAAAATTATCATTATTGAATCTCTATCAAATTTATCAATGTCTTAAGCCTCTATGGTATTAATTAGGTTTATTGACTGTGTTCCTCTAGATTTAGGTCTTTACCACTCACATAGTGATCTTTTCTTGATCCATGAATTTTTTTGAGATGACAAAATAAGCTTAAATGCTTATAAAAATGCTTTGTTCCCCATTTTAGGTTTGTTTGGGATTCGGTAGCAACCTGTAGGTTCCAATTTCAAGGTTATTTAACTTTATCAAGTGTCTTAGACCTTACCTTACATAAATGATCATCTTCAATATAAACCTTTAATGGATAATTTGACTAGCAATGTTTTGAGGGGTTGAAAATAAGTGTATTATCCTTGAAATGAAGCTACTCATAGAAGAGTAAACTTTACAACTATCAAACACTATTCTGCATATCATTGGTATTCATTTCTATCACAAAGAGATAGTTTTTCATATCATTCCATTATCACACATGTAAAAATAGGTTAAATTCAACATGAAATGGGTGGATATGCTCTACAAGTAGACATACATTACTTGGTTCATGTAGATCAATCTCCAGTGTAACTAGATGAGAAAAACTAAGCCATTAGGATTGCATAGGCATTTTGAAAGTACCAATAATATTAATGATTGTTCATACAACACAAACCACTAATCCTAAATATATGACCATGAAATTGAATCTAATAGAGTCCCTTAACATCCTCCAAGTGGATTCAATCCATCTCTTCTTCTGCAATCCATTTCAAATGAAAACCATTGACCCTTTTTGAGCTATCAAAGAGATTAATAGGAAACAATAAATTGTTTTTGTCAATTTTGGATCTATTGAGACTACCTAAGACTATAAATTAATTTTAAGGATTCCATGACACCTTATTAAAATAATCACACCTATAAATGAGTCACCCCAATTTGTACATCCATCTGAAACTAAATTTTTATAGGTGATCTTCTTATTTTTTAATTGGGCCTATCACATTTTAGTTTCAAATCCTTCTCTGATCCTTATCTAACATGAATTAAGTTAAATTAATTCTTGAAACACTTTTCCTTTTTAAAAAAATATACAATTCTGTAAAATGACCAAAAAAGGTGGCATAAAATGACATTAAGAAAAGTGGACAAATATGACAAAGGCTAAAACATGTTGTATGACTCTCAAGGTATGATTTGACTTGATTTAGGACCATGGTGACAATTTTAAAACTTAGAGGACTTTATGGAAAATTTTAATATGTATGGGGTTGACCCAATTTGACTTGGGGTAAAATTATGGTCAATAATTCCCATGTGGTGGTAGTAGAATCTAGATTCATTTCAATATTCTTGTTAGCCCACCAAGTTGATTATACACTATCCAATTGGTAAGATTCCTACACAAACTTAGCTACCTTAGATAATTAAAAATATCAAATTAATTTTACATCTCTTTATGCTAAGATTTATCTCCATCACCCAAAACTATTCCATCAAACTTTGGTAGATTTACTTTCGTCATGTCACATGCAAGTTATGTAGTTACTTGAGATCTATAAATTTGATGCACTTCCTTGTGACCTTGCTCTTGAGGAATTTATTTATATTCAAGTTATTCCTTATGAAAATCTATTTCCTCTCCTTATTTAGGTATATATACTTATTTCTTAAGATCCACTATTATATCTTTAGTCTCATTCAAAATAGTGAGAATCTGATCATGTTTCAAAATTTACTCTATTGCTATATGATTAAGATAAACTTGAGGTTCAGATTATAATATCCCTCACAAATTTATCTACCTCACACCATTCTAATTTTTTAGAATTATGAGAATAAATTTACATTATTTGATGCATTAGGTCTGAGAGCTAAAATTTAAGCTCTGATACCATAATTTTAGACCCCACTAGGCTAACCAACATTCACTTTTTTTTTATCACACTATAATAATGATAAAATTATTTACTAAAATATATTTAAAACATGATAACTAAATAAATATAAGAAATAAATGTTTAATTAGCATTAATCCACTGGATAAATTAAATACATTTAGTACTCAAGCAATAAACTAGTCTATATGCTAAATTACTATTGTAGAATAGGATTACGAGACAAAGTTAGATAATCCATTAGTTAAGAAATACCCAAAATAAGAATAAAAATATAACTTATCAAAATTATTCTCTGAAGGGGAATTTCTAATGACTTCAAAGAGTTAATTAAGAAAATAATATAATTAAACCTTCCAAGTAGCTATTCTCCCTCACAAGCAATCAAGAAGTGTGTTTTTCCCTAGATTTGGTGCTCCAAGTCTTTGTCAATGAGCTCTAACATTGTGACTTCATCATCTTCTAGTGCACCATTGGATTAATCTCATAATATTTGTCAATTTGATTTAAATAAGTGAATCTTATCTATATAAATTTATGCATAATAATTTTGTATAACTAAAGCTTTGTGAAGATAATTATGCATAATAAGTTTACACAAAAATATATTTAAAATGGTGGTCTTATCCCTCTTATTTATAAATTTATTAAAATGTCCAAGATTATCCATTACCATCCATCTTGAGATCAAGATGTGTGGCTATGAACTGATTCAATTTTGGAGAGATAAGTAATAAATAATGTCATTAATATTTGGAGGAATGGCACATTGATGAGGCATGGGAGGGATTAATTTTGATATTCATCCCATTAATGGTTTATGGATGCCACATAATTGATGATGTTGTGGGATGATGTAACATTCATCAATAAAATTCTAGTAATTAGATATTCAATAACTTTCATGGAATTTTTACTTAAGTTATTGATTTGGTTTAATTTGTTTAAGTGACTTTGTTTAATTTTCTATAATTCTTTGGAAATATATTGCATGCTTAATCAACCTAGTTAGAAATGTCATTTTACTAAGTTATAATATGATTAGAGTATAATTAGAATAAGGTGTCAATTTCATATGAGATAATACCTTAGTTAAGGTATTATGGATGCAAAATAACACATGCACATGACGTGTGCTACCAAATTAAAAGAATTCAATGATCTAAGATGTCATTTTGTGTGGTTGCAATTTGACTCAATGATTTGAGAAAATATAATAATCACATAAAATGCATTTTCCCATTTAGGGATATATTAGTATAAATTGGCACATGTATGTGACAAGTTTTAATGATTAAAGAATTTTAGTGATTTTAGTCCAAATTGTGCATTGTCACATAATATCATTTATATTGACAATTTTAGAAAAATAGTGATAGGAGTTGGATGTATATATTTTGACCCTATTTGAAAAGGTATGGTGAGACATTTGGTTGAAGTAATGTCTTTTCAAAGAATAAAAAGGTTTCTATAATTAAAATAAATAATTTTGCTCCTATTTTCCATTAAATTTTATATGTGTGACAGAAAGATAGGGTTATGAAAATGTCCCAAAAATCATTAAGGTGGCCCATGATGTAACCTTGAGGGGAATTAAAAAAAATTAAATTTTTTTATGGGTTGGCCCTCGATAAGAGGAAATAATAATCACATTAATTTCAACCAAAGAGGTTGAAAATGGAGTTTTTAAAGGAAAGTGGGAGGAAAAATTGATAAATAGGGCTAAATTAATATCCCAAGAGAGATAAAATGGCTCAACTATAAGCCTAGGGGGTGAAAATTTTGAAAATTTTATTATATTTTGACCCATAGGAGCAAAAATAGTTCATTTTCACCTCTAGCTATAGTAAATATAATCTTTGAGATTTACACATGAGAGAGATGAAAAAGATGGCCAATATCTTGCACCAATATAACCTTGGAGAGAGGATGAGATAATATCAGAGGGCACCAGGGACCAGACCATTGGTAGGTAACTTTTTTTGGTATTTATTTTTTACATTTATAGCATTTATTAAATGTAAAAGTAGGAACTTTGGTGATCCCACTGATTGCCCAATTTTGCATTCAACAAGGTCACCCTTGATAATGGTGGGATAATAAAGAGAATAAAAAATTTACCATCCTTTCAAGAGGTTTATGAGGTGAAATAATGAGTTTGCCATTTCATCGATAAATCATATTTTTGGGAAAAAAATATTAGTCAAATGGTGAATTAGCTAAGAATAGCAGGAAGGCCCTAAAATTTGGTAGGAATGACCTGTATTTTAGTTAGTTTGATATAAATGGAAAAAAATCCCTATGAAGTTATAGAATGAGCCTATGAAATGGTGAAATATATATAAGAAGAATGGGGCCCATTAGAGTTTAATCTAGGTCAAAAATTAGAAGAAGATAGGGTAGGGACAATAGATGAGTCTAGCCCCAAAAATTAGAAGAATGTATGTATATTGGATTAGAAAAAAGAAAAATAATGGACGTAGTTATTTATGTGTAACTTGAAGGAGAGAGTTGATGTTACATCACATGAGTGATGATCATGAGTTATCTAATCATAAGGGATCCAAAATGATAGGCTCATGGGTGTTCTTGAAGTCATATAACTATACCACTTAACATGATTAATAGTGATTCGATCATACAAGGCATATTTATTAGCATTGGTAGAGAGGTAGACCTTGGAGACCTTGACCTTTCAGTTGATGACTAGGAGGCCATGATGACATTGGAGGATGTGTATCACATATTATGGGTACCAATGTAAAGCCTAAGGATTACCTAGATGTCAATTGGATGAAATGATATATTAGATGACCTATTGGGTGTGATAATAGACTTGGAGATTGTAGATGGTAGTATTAATGTGGACACTTTAGAGGACCTTGCTTGGCCTCTAGAGGATAAAGCAAGAGTAAGACATGGGATAGGTCTCTTAGAGGTGGTGATTTTGATAGATCTTATCAATAACTTTCTGCTTCATAACAAGAGTGAACTATTCTTTCCTTTTGGATTGATCAGTGTCATTCAAGAGATGTTTGATCAGATGACATAATTTACCTAGGGACCTATCATCTTGGCCTAGTTATATAAATATCTACATATGGTAGCTTATCATAGAGGGTGTAACATAGGGAATAACACACTTATCTAAGTCTGGGCCTAGGATCACATTACCATTAAGTGTCTAATGGAGTCACAATACCATAGGGGAATAGAGGACCTATTGACGTCTTAAAATTGTGATAGATATTAATCAACAACAATGGGAAGTTTCAAGATGTGGGACAATGCGGCTTGAAAACAACCTCAAGATTTTAAAGAAGTTGGTCTCTTCTTTTGTATTGGGTGTTGGGGAAAAGGGATAGGAGACTAAACAAAAATGCAAAATGCAAGAATTGAAACCTAACTATGGTGATGTGCCTGAGAGTAATCCTAATCCTAACTTGAGCATAGTGAAACTATTATGTGATTCTATTACATTTAAGAGTAGACAAGTGCATGATCAATGTAAAAGATTGGAATAACAAAAATAGAGGCTCATAATAGGGGAGGCTTTTGCTGAGATACAGGAATTGTCAACAAAGGCATAGTGTTCAATCTTCTTAATAGAATCTTCCAATCACATAGGAGGTGTAGAAGTCATGCACAGTCATGTAAATCTTCAGATTCAAGAAAATGAGACAAAAGCAAATAACATTTCCAATCACCGCACTAGAAAATCTACAGTATAGACTACTTTGAAAACAACCCAAATAACATCAATAAAGCAATGGAGCTCAAATAATAATTTGAAATTTGGCACATTCAATGCTTTGAAAATCCATGCTGGAGAAGAACGGCTGCCCTTAACTACAACATGGCGATTCCTGACTAGTTCCTCTCTTCGCCCCTGAATTTCAAATTTCATCACCTACTAGGCCACTCAACTATCTATTCTATGAGACAAATGGATGGCATCTTCAATTCTTTCAAGCCCCTAAAAAAACTACCCAGTGCACTACTCCATCTACTCAAATTAACTCTCACTGAATTTCCCTCCATTTTCATTGTAACAAGTAGACGGGCACTCTGTTCTATTTGTAATGGGAGAGGACCCTTAGCCAATTTATGAAAAACTCTCCTTTAGGCATCAAAAAATGACATTTGGCACTCTCTGTTGGGTTCATCAAAGACACGTGGCCCTCCCCTTTCCTTGGCTATGCTATAGATTTATTTGGGACTCATAATAGGCTCTTATGGATGGCGACACCTGGCAACTTCCATGGATTTTGAAGTAACACCCAAGGCCCACAACAAACTTTATTTAGAAATGAAACTCAAGGATGATCCCTCAGACATTGACATGTGGAAATCTCCACTGCTCCTAGGGAGATATGTGGCATCTTTTGCTTCTTCATCTAAAGGTATGTGGTGCCTTCCACTACCTTTTGGGGATGGGGTAGAAAGGGACATGAGGGTGACACTTGGTAGCCTCCGCTACTCTTAAAACTTAAGAAAAATGAAAGGATGCCTTTATGCATTAAACAAAATCATTGGACCAAAGTCTCCTGGTTGACGACACGTGGTGGCTTGCAATTTTTCTCCAAAAAGGTATTTCAGGGCCTCTGCAACTGCCACTTGGTGCTTTCTGCCTTCTCTGCTACTTTATGTTGAAAGTATTTGAATGAAGTGCAGACACCAATATGAGATATGAATACTGACATGTGGTGCATTCCACTTAACTACTACTAGGTATGTGGCACGGTCTGTGGTTCTTGAAGGTTACAAAAAGGGGACTCGAGGAATGCCAACTATCGACTTTGTCTCCCAAAAAGTGACACTTAGAAGCATTTGCTTAAACTAATACTTGGGAAAAAATGAGATGAAGGAAATAAGAAGGGGAATAAGACCTGCTCGAAGGGTGACACTTGGTAGCTTCTGCTGCATCTCAACACTTAGGCAAAATGAACTGGCCCTCTACTTCAAAATTCTATTGCTTCACCTGAAGAACCAAAATTGTAGTGCTCGACTAAAAATAATTGAATACGACGTAGAGTAGGAAATTAATCTATAGTTATTGGTGACCATCAGGGCTTTTGAGCTTGCTAAAAAAGAACTTGACTCCCACTCGATTAAAATTTCAAAATTTACAGCTTCAAAAGAACTATCTGGAAGATAGACCACTCATGGTCGGATAATCCTTGCTTGTTCTACAACTCATCAAAAGCCAAATCCAAGATAATGAGATCCTTATATGAGAAGGTTTGCAGGACTTGGGAAGTGGCTTTTAGCTTAGATTATAGCAATAAAATAGGAATTAGAATAGTTTTAACCTCAGAGGTTGGAGAATCATCCCACAAGCTCTGAAAAACTATTTGATCCCTTTGCCTAGCTAGCATTAATGGTTGGATTTGGTCCACCATCAGTACCATCCTCACATCTGGAAATGGGGAAGGAAGGCCCAGTCACACCAAATCTTCAATGTGTTGCCTCATTTCACTGATGCCTTCATTGATGACATCGAGATAACTTCTACAGTTATTGGCTGTGACATTATGACCAAGCTCCTTATTGACCCATTTTGTGATGGCCATTTTGTTGTGAATCCCCATAGCTACCAATGTTGCATCCCTTGAGTTGTAGAGCTTCTCCAATAAAGAATGAGATTCTACAACTCTCTAGGAGATCATGGCCAGAGTGCTCTATACCTGATTCTCGACCATCTCACATAGCTACTACACATGGCATAGGAAAGTGAAAAGTGGCATAAGCTAGAGAATCTCTAAAGAGATTCTCTCCCATGCTAACTTGTAGAGTTCCTTCACTAGCTGCACCATTTTGACACCTCTTGGCCTATTGGCCAGCTCAATTACTAGTTGTATGGTCTGCTGCTGCTCTACCTAGAGCTGGGCTTGAAAAGCCACACCCTTGTTCTATTCTTCCAAAAACCTTTGTTGTGATTGGGTAACCTATAATTGGAGTCCTTTGACTCTTCCCTGAAATGTTGCATTTTCCTATCTTAGAGCTATTACTGTATCCTTGGCAAGTACAAGCTCTACTTTCAAAGAATCATTTTGGGCTTGAATTGCCCATTGAGTTTGGAGGGAAACAATATCTTGCAACTATTTCTATAGACTAGCTATCTCATTGTCCTTCTAGTTTATTTGTTTGGCCAAACTATTGTAGTTTGATTTTTCTATGGCCAAGTTGGCCTCTATCTTTTACAGTCTCCTTGATATCCTCAAATAATCTTTTGTGACTATAGAAGTGGATTCAATCATGAGCTTGACTCTATCTTGAGGCCTGAATAGGGACATGTCGATGGCCACTGCATTCATGGTGTAGTCTTTTGGCCACATTTATTTGCTCGACTTGGCAACGTTGGGTGACAAATGGGTCACTATCAGCTGCTATTGAATGGGATCAAATTGTGACCTCAAATGTGGCACCACCGGTGCTTTATTCTCTTTACTCCTCTTCTTCTCCAATTGGGCTTCTCTTGCCTTCCTTGCGGCATTAGCCTGCATCTGAAAGGTGGAAGGGGACGTAATATATCCCCCTATGAAGGGAAATCCTTGCGGCAGGCCGTATTGGAGAGCCATTGGCTGGTTAGGGGTGAGTTGAAGGGGCATTTTTCTGGGAATGGAGGGGGAGAAATAGGGTAATGTTAAGGCTTGAGGCATCAAGGATGAAGTTAATTGTGAAATGGGAATGCCAACAGTGGTGGGATGTGTCATTTGGCTAGGTGGAGGCATGGATTGAGAGGGAGGAGGGGGAGTAATTCCTACTTGAGGATAAGTTGTAGTGGTCTGCACTGGGCACTGTGAAGGCTATTCTTCCTCTTTTGGGTCCAATTAGAACTACACCCTTCTCTTCCTAGGTGTTTTTGATGTTTTTTCCATCTCTAAATATCTTGTATAATAACTTGGTATGAACCTTTCACAAGATAAAAACATGCTTGCTGCAACAAATTCCACTAGGTGCCACAATCACAATGAGCAAGATATTTTTGTAGGAATGCTTGGGAGTTTGTAAACTTTAAAATTTTCTAAGGGATATTAATGGGCCTATCAAATCCCAAATAGCATTAAATTAAGGAAACCATTAGCAAATCCTACTCAATCTCTAGGAAATAGTGAGGCGAACACATTATGCAGTGCAAGGTACCTTAGAGATTTCAAAAGATTTGGGGAAGCATTTATTATGGCAAAAAATAAAGAATTAAAGAATTTTTAAGACGTTGAATCTACGTTTAAAATGCTTATTTTAAAGGAAAAGTAAGAAAGTAAAAAACAAAACAAAGAAATGCGGGAATGGAAACTACCTAACTACATTAATTACAAATCCTTATTTTCCTCTAGGATCAAAAATGAACTTTTCCACATCCTTTTTATGACAAGCCAACTTGCGTTACCATACCAGTGATTGCAACAGATATGTCATTGATGGAATGTTATCTACACCAATCACACAGGTCTACCTGCACTCGAATGAGTCTGAGTAAAACATGTATTCAACACCTATGAACTCTTCTTGTCCTTGAATGCCTGTCAAATACTGGTTCTTCATGTTGTCAAGAGTCATCAAGAAATCATTGTCTATTGGTTCTTCATGTTGTGGCTTTTGATATCCATTATCTTTCAACACATCTTCTTCAGATTCTAGCTTTATTTCATCATCATGCTCCTTGATGAATTCATCCTCTTGCAAGGATGAATTAAAAAGCTGACATCTCTTCTGCATAGTCATTTGAATCTCAGGGCTTTCTTCTTCATTTGAAACTAGCTTAGTGCCTCCTATCTCAATGACTTTGTCGAGGGAGTGTCCATATTCCTCCATATCCTCTTGCAGAGTGAGGAAAAAATCCAAAATGATCTCCTCCTCATCAGAAGTTAAGGAAAAAGCTTGTGGCTTATCCTCTTGCTCATCAAAAGGGGAGTTTATGGTGATCTCCTCCTCTTCTGTACTAATGTAATCTTCTTGTTTGGCTATGAATTGAGTGTATTATTTTGCATACTCAATTGCTTCCTTTAAAATATATTCTTCTTCAAAAAGGGGGAAAGAAGAAGGTTGTGATGGAAAATAAGAAGCTTCTTGAGTAAGGGTGGAAGGAATTTGAGGGGAAAGTGAGAGTTCAGGATCATCTTCCCTTGCTACTATCATAAACTCTACATTATTGGGGAATTGGTCTTGACGATTTTGACCTTGTTCATGAATAGGGGTGGCATATGTTTGATATGGGATTTGTGGTGGTGGGTATGAAGTTTGGTAGACTTGGTAAGGCTAGTTCTCATGAATGCTTAGCCTCTCTTCTAGGAATGCAATCAATCCACACACTTCTAACATCTCATATGTAAGTTCTTGCCAATTCGCCCTCTCAATGGGATCCCACTCACTTTTAATTAGGTCTATTGCATCCCTTACTTGAGAGATGATATGATAAGGAATCTCTTGGCCATATCCCCTTCTATTGTCAAGCTCTAAGACATATTTTTTAAATCCTAGCAATGTTTTTTTGAAAGTGAAAATAAGGTTAGGTTCAACATGGGATGAGACATATTGGGCGGACTGGGCATAAGACTGATGTGGCTCATAATAATATGCATCCTCATTACTCAACATGATTCTAGGAGAAGCTTGTTCTTGTTAAAACATATTTGAATGAGAATAAGACTCATAGCTATGAGTTATAGAGTTATACATACCAAAGGGATTTCTTGATGATACCGCTTGATTGGCTGGTGATGCAGAGTCATTGTTGGTGTCGATAAAAACGTCCAAAGGCAGATTGGCTAAAGAATACACCAAAATTCTTCAACTCCTTGAAAGATTGGTCCCACTGGGCATGCCAAAAACTGTTGACATCTTAAAATTGTGCTAGATCTTAATCAAAAACAATGGGAAGTTTCAAGCTGTGGGACAATGTAGCTTGAAAACAACCTCCAAATTTTAAAGAAGCTGGTCTCTTCTTTTGTATTGGGTGTTGGGGAAAAGGGATAGAAGACTAAATAGAAATGTAAAATGTAGGAATTAAAACCTAACTATGGCGATGTGCCTGAGAGTAATCCTAATCCTAACTTGAGCACAACGAAACTATTATGTAATTCTATTACATTTAAGAGCAGACAAGTGCATGATCAATGTAAAAGGTTGGAATAATAGAAATAGAGGCTCACAACATGGGAGTCTTTTGCTAAGATACAGGAATTGTCAATAAAGGCATAGTGTTCGATCTTCTTAATAGAATATTCCAATCACATAGGAGGCGTAGAAGTCACGCACAGTCATGTAAATCTTCAGATTCAAGAAAACGAGACAAAAGCAAATAACATTTCCAATCACCGCACTAGAAAATATATAGTATAGACTACTTTGAAAACAACCTAGATAACATCAATAAAGGCATGGAGCTCAAATTTCCTTAATTCATTTAGCCACATAAGGGGCACAGAAACATGCATGATTACATAAACTTTACAACTCAAGAAAATTGAGACAAGAGCAAATGATATTATTGGCCACAAACTTTAGATAGTCTAAAACTATGAGAATTCCCCCCCTCTCAATTTTACAATTCTTCTTCTTTTATATCCCTAGATACGTAAATAAAAAATAATAATTTTAACTTTGGTACATTTAATTCTTTGAAAATCCATGCTGGAGAAGAATGGCTGCCCTTAATTATGGCATGGCGATTCCTAACTAGTTCCTCTCTTTGCGCCTGAATTTCAAATTTCATCACCTACTGGACCGCTCAACTATCTATTCTAACTCCACTATTAGGAGACAAATGGATGGCATCTTCAATTCTTGTAAGCCCTAAAAAAACTACCCAGTGCACTGCTCCATCTACTCAAATTAACTCTCACTGAATTTCCCTCCATTTTCACTGTAACAGGTAGACGATCACTCTATTTTTTTTGTAATGGGAGAGGACCCTTAGCCAGTTTATGAAAAAATATCCTTTAGGCATTGAAAAATGACATTTGGCACTCTCCACCGAGTTCATCGAAGACACATGGCCCTCTCCCTTTCTTTGGCTATGTTGTAGATTTATTCAGGATTCATAATAGGCTCTTATGATTGGTGACACCTAGTAGCTTCTGTGGATTTTGAAGTAACACCCAAGGCCCACCACAACCTTTATTCAGAAAAAAACTCGAGGATGATCCCTTGAATGTTGACACGTGGAAATCTTTGTTGCTCTTGGGAAGATACGTGGCATCTTTCGCTTCTTCATCTAAAGGTACGTGGTGCCTTCTGCTACCTTTTGGGGATGGGGTAGAAAGGGACCGAAGGGTGACACTTGGCAGCCTCCAATGCTCTTATCACTTAATAAAAATGAAAGGATGCATTTATGAATTGAATAAAATCATTGGACCAAAGTCTCCCGGATGACGACACATGGTGGCTTGCAATTTTTCTCCAAAAAGGTATTTCAGGGCCTCTACAACTGCCACTTGGCACTTTCCACCTTCTCTACTACTTTATGTTGAAAGTCTTTGAATGAAGTGTGGACACTGATATGAGACATGAATTTTGACATGTGGTGTGTTCCACTTAACTTCTACTGGGTATGTGGCACGGTCCACGATTCTTAAAGGTTACAAAAAGGGGACTCAGGGAATGCCAACTGTCGACTTTGTCTCCCAAAAAGTGACACTTGGTAGCATCCGCTTGAACTAATACTTGGGAAAAAATGAGATGAAGGAAATAAGAAGGGGAAAAAGACCTACTCGAAGGGTGACACTTGGTAGCTTCTGATGCATCTCAACACTTAGGCAAAATGAACCATCCCTTTGCTTCAAAATTCTGTCGCTTCGCCCGAAGAACCAAAATTGCAGTGCTCGACTAAAAATAATTGAATACGACGTAGAGTAGGAAATTACTCTATAGGACCCATTGACTTGGGGATGATATCTGATAGGGCTAGGGTTATAGGGTCATTCAGGAGACTTTCCTTATTATTAGTGAGATATAGATGAGATATAAGATGAGGACTTCATCTAGCGACCCTATATAGCGACATAATGGTTTTAGATTGAGGACTTTTTTTGATCAACTATATGATCATGCCATGATATATTATAGGTCATCATAATTATGTTGTGGAGTGGTATAATTTAGATCAATTTTAATAATAGTTTAGTATGTAGCAGGATATCCTATAATATCTACACTACTTTACACATGTGACCAGAGAGATTAGGGAGTGGGGGCCACCTATGCCCAAGGATGAGGAAATTATGGAATATGGAAGGGTTCTCCATGTGTTATGGGATTATTCCATAGGGGTGGTAGAAGTGGGGTTACTGATGCTTATGCAACATGGTGGGTTAGAGTTAGATCAATTCGACTAACTAGGCCACTACCATAACAACGAGTTTTGTGTCAAAGGTGGGTTAGGTTGAAGATGAACTAGGGTCTAAAAATAATACAAGGATAGGAATAATCACTAGCATAGCCATATATTCCTCATGCCATTCCATTATAGGTAGTCTATGCTCAGGTATAGGAGGATATTTTGGATAATATAGAGATGGTTAACCTAGATGGATAATATAATTATATGGGGGATGCCCTAGGTGGTGATGAGGGCCATAAAATGGATACAAGAGAGGATAAGACCTATGGGATAGGGATATGCTTAGGAGAGGTAGGGCCCTCTAATACAAGTATAGGTATAATAGAGGTAGGGCTCTCTAACATAGGGAGGTCTATAAAGGACCATGCACTCATCGACATGCTACAAATAGATCATTGTATGCCTTTCAAATATTTTAGGTTTATAGATAATTATGGTTGGGTTATAAGCATAGTTGGCTATAGATTAGGGAGAGATGACTAGGCTACAAGGTCTCATTATAGCTAGATATGTAGATATGATCACTGTGAGAGAGTAGGTAGTACAGTTGATAGGGGTTCAAAAGTAGTTGGATACATAAGACATGGAACTACTAACAATGGTTAGTGAGTGGGATTTGTCTTAGGTAGAGATGGAGAGATTGGCCTTCTAGATAGAGAGGCTGATAGAGGAGAGGGATGAGTCTCATTTAGTCAAGACAAATAGTGGTTGAGTAGTAGCTAGAGCCTTGGTTGACATGATTATGGCTAAGGATGATGTATTACACATGAAATACAATGTCCTACATGCTAAAGATGAGATATCCTACTAGAGGTAGGCATACAAGGTGATACTTCCAGAGAGGAGAGTGACATCCTATAGGGAGTACACAAGATCATAGTGGATGAGTTGGACCTCCATTTCTAGACATAAAACTAATTCAAATCGGCTAGTGGAACATCTAGAAACACAATAGGTAATCATGGGGCCTTCACCACTATGTCCACCATTTTCTATAGCTTTAGGGATGGGTTAGACCTTCCAGTAGAGTCTTGTTATAGATGACCATGATCAAATCTAATTTTTTAACTCTTCCTTTTTTATATTATGAGATGTACAAATATTCTTGTGATGTATAAAACATTATTTTTAGACATATATATGACATTCATTTTTGGCTTATGGCTATTTTTATATTGATTCTTAATATTATTTTATTATCTCATGATGTTTACATTGATGTTGTTCTTGTTATGATATGATTATATATGTCAATTTCAATAGATGATCTTCCTTAGTTATCATATGGATGCGGATATATTTATGGTTTTGTTTCATGTATGATTAGATGCTAGAGGATAATTTAGGAGATGCACATTCCAAATTAATCATAGAAATAGTCATCCAAACTCAATGTGTCTGTTAGGAGATGTATGTCCTACATAGAGAGTATTATTTGTTTCTAATGTTTTGTTAGGATATATCTTATTTAGGTATTGGATATGTAGGATGGTGTGCTCAAAGATGATATTGGTGATGAATTGGTTATTGGACTTTAGAGCACTTGGTGTTTACTTTAAGAAGTTGAAATTATGCATCATAAGTATGAATAACTTATAATAACATTATATTTATTTTTTCAATTGACCAGTTTAAATGTGAATACTTATAACTAATAATAAGGATAAAAACTATAAAAATCAAAGTTACAACTATTTATGCTTAAACATAAAAATAAAGTAAATAAAATAAAAACAAAATACAAAAATGTAACGTAACTTAAAATCAATATATGAATGATCAAGACTTAAGTAAGAATAAAAATGTATTGAAACATAAAATAATAATAATAAAATAATAACAAATTATTAAACAACTTGGAATCAAGATATGAATAATCAATATCCATGCATATCAATAATGTGTACTTGAAAACAAACTAATAACAAAACAATTTAAATACAAATGTAGATAAGTCAAGCCCATACTCAAAATATTTATGGGATGTATTCAAATGCAACAAAAAAATAAAATAATAAGACAAAATAGTAAAATAAAGGACAAGAATAAAAACACAACCAAACACCAAGAAAATAAAGAAAGACTTAACAAAATAACGGTGGATGATTTAAAATTGTGCTTTGTAATAAACACCAACAATGGGAAGTTTCAAGATGTGGGACTTGCGACTTGAAACAACCTCTAGTTTTTAGAGAATCTAGTTCTTCTTTAAATCAAGTTTATACTAGGAAAAGGGATAGGAATTTTAATAGAAACACAAATGCAAGAAAGAAAATATAACTATGGTGTTGCACTTGAATGTAATTCGACCTTAATCCTGAGCATAGTGAAACTATATGTAGGATTCATTTACATTTAAGAGCAAACAAGTGCATGATCAATGTAAAAGATAGAAAAAATAGAAACAGAGGCTCATATCATAGACTAATTTTGCAGTGATACATAAAATGTCAACAAAGGCATAGGGTTCAATCTTCTTATTTGAATCTTCCAATCATATAAGAGGCACAGAAACACACACAATTATATAAACTTTTCAACTCAAGAAAATGAGACAAAATCAAATGACATTCCTAATCACAGCTCTAGAAAGTCTAAACTCTTGACAACACAGCCTAGACTACTTTTGCAATAACACAAAAAATATCAACAAAGGCATAGGGTTCAATATTCTCATTAATCTTCTAGTCACATAAGAGGCACAAAAACATGCATAGTTACATAAACCTTCCAACTTAAAAAGATAAAACAAAAGCATATGATATTCCTAGTCATAGCTCCAAAAAGTCTAAAATCTTAACAATAATTCTCTCAAAAAATTCTCTCTCTGGTCCCTCCTCCTTTCTGGTGATCTCTGCACCCTTATTTATAGCCTTGGATTCACTCCAAATTATCTGCTTGTTCCCAATCTAATGACCCAACTAAAATCTAACCAAACTGAAAGTGTCTAATAGAAGATATTTTATAGATTCTAAAATGTTTTGTCTTTTGGTAGTTCATTGGCTCTAATAGATTGCAGGACACTCCCTTCTCTTAAACACTAGGTAACACTTAGCCATTTTCTTGAAAACCTTCTTATTACTTTAGGGGACACTGGAGGATGACACTTGGTGTGTTTTGTAGCACCCATCGAAGACATGCGACACTTTCTACATAACTTATACTCTTTTGTGTCTTTGCTCAGGAGTGTTCTACCTTTACCACTTGTCGTAATCCACTTCCTCAAAATTTCAATAGCTTAAAAGAGAATAAGACCCACAACATTTCTTACCTGAGTAACTTTAAAAGGAACACAGGGATAGGTGTCAATCTCCACTGCTTCATTAAAGGACACATGGCAATCTTCGCTTTACTTATTTGGGGTTACGTGGTAGTCTCCACTTCTTTTAGCTACCTTTTTAGAAACCTGTGAAAGATAACACGTGGTAGTCTTCACTTTACTCTATTTATACCATGGAAACAAATGGGTTTCATTTCATATTTACATGGACAGTGACACCTGGCAGCTTCTGCTTGATTTAGAAACAACACTTAAGACCCACCATGGTTTTTGCTATATTAGTGAAGCAAAAATGAAGATAATTTAGATTGTGACATGTGGTGGCTTCCACTCTCTTTTGCTAGGGTACGTGGCATCTTCTGTCACTTTTAGAAAAGCAAAATTAAGACCTTTCATGACTACCACTTGGTTCTTTCCACTTGATCCTGATACTTAGCTTGTTAAAACCATTCACTAAAAAAAAGATGAAACATGGGTGCTGATATGAAAATGTGGATGCTGACACTTGGCACATTCCGCTAAGTCACTATGTGATACGTGGCACATTCTGACCAACTCATAGAAAATATGAAAGGTGCCTTGGACAATGACACCTAGAAGCTTTCACTTGACTTCAACACTTAGAGAAAAATTAAACAAAAGGAAATTAGAGCCCGTGCTCTATTTTAAAACTTCACCATCTCAAACCAAATTATGTGGGGACAGTGATCTGGATCATGCATTGCTGAAAATTAGAATGAAACGTAGAGTATTTTTTACTCTACAGTTATTGGTGACCCTAAGGACTTTTGAGCCTACTCAAAAAGAATCTACAACTCCTGCATGATCTAAAATTATTAGAAAACATAGTTTTAACTATAATGTTTCAAATAGATTCCATTTACAGGAATCTCTTCAGGTTCACCTTCCATCATTTCTAGTTCAAACAAATTTTGCTATTTACACACCCAAATTTTATAAGGGCCAGTCCATAATGCTTCAAACTTAGTGTGTTGACCTGGTTTGGTAGCTCTTGCATCCCATTTCAAAACAATTGAGCCTATTTTAAAATGGGGATTTGAAGTCCTTTTATCAAAATAGTCTTTAACTATTTTCTAATGCTTTATCAATGAATCATGTGCTGCATTTATCTTTTCTTGAACTTCTAAAAGTTCTGCTAATCTGATCTGCATGGGGCCATTTTCTTTAATTTCAATCTATTTGATTAGCCAGAGAGTAGGAATCTCCAAGCTTAGGGGAATTACAGTAGGTTTCCCATATACCAATTCATATGGGGACATTTTGATCACCTATTTAGGTGTAATTCTATCAACCCATAGTGCTAAATTAAGCACTTTATGCCACTCCTTGTGATGATCAGCCCCTATTCTTTTGATGAGTCTAATCAGGTTCTTATTAGTTGATTCTACCAAGCCATTACCCTGAGGGTAATAATTAGAAAAAGTTTTCAGATATATTCCATGCTTTAATGCAAAGTTAGATACTTTGGACCCTAAAAATGCTTTAGCATTATCTAAAATTATGGTGTGAGGAGCCCCAAAATGAGTAGTGATACTCCCTAGAAAATCTAGAATCACATTTTTTGTTGCTTCCTTGAGTGGCACTGCCTTGGTCCATCTGGTGAAATAATCTATGGCTATTAAGATCCATTTGTGCCCCATACTAGATACTAGATTTATCATTCCAATGAAGTCAATACCCCATTGAGAAAAAGGTTCATCCATAATTATAGGACTAAGAGGCATTGCTGCATTCCTTCTCATCCCCACATAATATTGACAAGATTGACATTTTTTAACCAACTGATAATAATCTGTAAATAAAGTAGGCTAGAAATAACTTGCTTCACTTATCTTTATAGCTGTGGTCTTTGCAAAAAAATGTCCACCTGATACTCCATGATGAATTTCATGTAGTATTTTCTTAGCCTTGTCTTTTTCTACACATCTTAACAATTTGCCATTAGAATTTCTTTTGAAAATAACCTATTCAATTAAAACAAAATGAATTCCTTGCATCTTATAGTATCTTATCTTATTTTGAGGGAGTTCTCTTGGGTAAATCCCATTTTTCATAAAATGAATCCTGCTTGTGACCCAGGATTCCTGATCAACTTCTTGTATTCTCAATACAATTCCTTCTTCTTTTCCTGAATTTATCTCTTTAGGTAACATCTTTTCAAGCTCCTAAGTCATATATTGGCACAAACCCCTACCTTTAACTAATTTGGTTGGTTTGACTTCTACATCATATTCAAGGATCTTAGTTATCTAGTTTGCTCTTTTTTCAGTAATTTCACCCTCCATGATGTATTCTCTGACACTTGGATGTGCTACAAGTATCAAAATTTTACTTCCTGATACTATATGCTTGAACTTTTTAAGAGCTTTTACCATAACATATGCTTGTTTTTCCACAAAGTTATATCTGGTTTCATATTCTCTAAGAGTCCTCAAGAAAAATGCTATTAGATGTTCTCCCTCCTGCTTATCATCCTTCTATGTTAGAACAACAACAATACTGAGCTCTCTCCATATACATACATTACAAAAGGCTTAGAAAAATCTAGATTTCTAAGTACTGGAGCTATTGAAATAGCTTTCTTGACTTCTTCAAAGGCTTGCCTTCCTTCCGTAGTCCACTTGAAAATTAGGTCTTTTTTTAGCAAAAGTGTCACTGGTCTTACTAAGCCTGCAAAGTCAGATATGAACCGACTGATGAAATTAATCTTTCCCAAAAAAGATTGAATTGCTTTCTTATTTATTAGAAGAGGTAAGTTCATTATAGCTGCCACTCTTTTTGGGTCTATGGAAACTCCTTCTTTAGATGCTATATGTCGCAATAATTTGCCTTGAGGGACCACAAAGATACATTTCTTAGGATTCAAGGATATTCCAAATTATTGACATTTTTTAAACACAGCTTCTAAATGATCAAAATGATCAGCAACATTCTTTGAATAAATAGTAATATCATCAAGATAAATCAAGATGATTTTATTTATCAGTTCCCCAAATGCAACATCCATAGCTCTCTAAAAAGTGGCTCCAACATTTGATAGGCCAAATGGCATCTTAGCATATGCAAATGTTTCCCACTTGGTAGTAAAAGTAGTCTTGTATTGGTTTTCTTTAGCCAACCAAATTTGATTGTATTTAGAGAAACCATCTAGCAAAGAAAATCTCTCTGATCCAGCCATAGTTTGTAGAATTTGTTTCATGGAGGGCAAGGGATAGTGATCTTTTAAAGATGCTTTGTTTAGATCTCTAAAATCTACACAAAGTCTTATATCACCATTCTTTTTCCTAACTAGTACTAGATTTGATACCCAGGTTGAGTGTTTGATTGGAAAAATTATTTTAGAATCTAAAAGTTTCTACAACTCATCCACCATAAGAGGTCCAATCCTTGGATTCACTAGCTTTAGTTTTTGTCTAACAAGCTTAGATCCTTCAGGCAGTTTTATTATGTGCTGAATGATGTCTCTATTATATCCATGAAGGTCTTCATAGCTCTAGGCTATGACTCTGTCATATTTTTTTCATAATTCAATTAGCCTTTTCTTTTCTTCTTGAGTTGTAGAATTTCCAACTTTTAATTTTTTCCCTTCACTCACTTCTATTTCAGAATAATCTGCTTTATTTGCTTGGAACCTTTTCTTCTCTAGGCTTACATCTTTTGGATAAAAAAGGCTCTCTAAATTGATTAAACCTTTGAGAAGTTTATTATTCTTTAATTGTATAATTTGATCCTCATATGCCTCTTCAATCTTTGGTTGAAATTGATCAGAAAATTCCCCTGATTGTTGCAAGAATGAGAGTACTTAAGAATCATTCTCAAATACTTGCCAATTCTCATCATTATCAGGGATAGCTGGCCTTACTATAACCTTTACTAACTCATTGTTAACTAATAGGCTAGTTGCTGGATCAAACTATGAACCAATCTGTGCCATCCTATCAGCTTCAAAATTTTGAATCTTGGGAACTACTTCAATATTAAAAGCTTCAAAATCTTCTATTAATTCCCAAATTCTGTGCTTATAGGATTTCATTCTGACATTCTTTGTTATTACCTTTTCTCTAATTTGCTTTACTACTAATTATAAATCTCCTTTTACTATTAGATTCTTTATTCCCTTTTTCTTGGCTAATAGGATCCCATGTACTAAAGATTCATACTCAGCATAATTATTAGTACAAGCAAATTGAAAACAGAGAGCCCTTAATTTTTTTCACCATTTGGAGCAGTAAGACAAATTCCTGCTCTAGCACCATTTTTACTTCTAGCCCCATCAAAATTTAGAGTCCAAATTTTTGAATCTTTTTTGAATACTTGAGTAGTTGGTGTCTCTTCCCTTAAAACATTTAGGATTTCATGGTCCTCATCAAAAATAACATAAGTGCCTAGACCAGTAGAGTTATAATTTTCATATGGGTCACTATGCGTCATAGCTAACAACTAGTTATTTTCTTTTTCCTGATTATGCTTAGTCCAGTCACCTATCTTAGTAAAATAAAAGGAATCCAATTTGGGTTTGCTTACCTCTGATGCATTTTTCACTAAGGTTGTTGTCTGTAGATGAATTATGTCTTTAAGATTTCTTTTATCAATAGGTCCTTTAGTATATTTGGGTATTGCTTTATTTTGAAGAGCTTCTTGTAACAGTGTCCTTTGTTTAGGAATAGCTAATATGTCCCAAATTGATACTTGTGCTAGGGTCATCTTTAGTTGATCCATCACATTCATTGGTCCAAAAGTTTGAATTCTTGGAAGATTAGGATATCTTGTCTTTCTTTAAACTCGTTCAAGAACTTCTTGATTTTGTACTGGTTGAAGCATTTCTTGTCTAACAACTATATATTGATGACATTAAAATGAAGGATTCTCCATAACTTCATTGTTTACAACTTTAGGCTATTCCAACATTCTTTTCTTTGATCTAGTATAGTAATCTAATTTCACCACTAGTTTCTGGGAAACAGAAGCTTCATTCAAAAATACTGATTCTTCATCTTCAACCCATGAGAACAAAGCATATTCTAGTGATATTTCTTCCTCTTATTGTAAAGACATCCCTTGCATTTAAGCCATTAAGACTAAATTTTGTATATTAGAAGACTGGTAGGTTTGATTGTGATTGGAACTTGCAAACTGATCAACCATTCTTCTTTGCTCTACCGCCTTTTGTTGTAGATTACCCATAAGACAATCTCTAGGTGTATGAGCATTATTGCAAGGGAAACACTAGGTATTAGTGTTATCCACATAGTTATTTTACTCTAGAACCATCTCCCTATTTGAATTGGGAGGAATAGTCTGTGATGGTGTGGGGACTGCAACTAATTGGTTTGCTGGCTGATGGTTAGTTTGTCTTGGAGGACCCTGGTATTGGTTTGGCTGACATGAAAATTTGTTTCCTTGATAGCCTTGATATGGAGTCTTATGGAAATTATTTTTCTATCTTTTTATATTGATCATCTCATTAGAAAATGTCCTTAGGATATTCTTGATATCATCCAGATTAGATGACTGAGTGGGGACAATTTCTTTAGTAGATGGTTGAGGATAGGTGTACATTGACATAGGTGGGGGTATAGATTTAGGGGCTTCTTGAGGTAATGGTAAGGAAATTTTTGGGAACATGGGCATGGGAGGCCTTAGAGGTAATTTTCTAGCATCTATCAAATTATTCTTAGCTCTGACTATATAGTCATAAGCCTTAGGCAAATTGTGTCCTTCAAGTGACTGAATCATAACAACTATATCTGAATTCAAAGCCTTAAGATAAAATACTATAGCCATACCTAGTAATGGTCTAGCTACAACAGGGATTCTTTCCCAAGTCTTTTGAAATCTAGAATTGAAGTGAGTCATGGCTTCTTGTGGTGCCCTTTGAATGGTAATTAATTGCTGTAACAAAGAAGACTTATCACCCTTCTCTTCAAATATTTCAAAGAAAATATCTCCAAGCTAATCCCATGTAGATATGGTATTTGGGGTCAAAGACCAATACTATTCTAGAGCCTTCCCTTTAAAAGAAGATGCTAATAATCTTATGGCCACATTTTGCTATGTGATAACATGTATAACATAGACATCTAATACATCCTACAGATGTTCCTTAGGTGTTTTAAAGTCTTGCCCACTGAATTTGGGTAGAGGTTTTAAGGCATTCACTGGGATAGGGTCCCAAGTGGCTGGTGGTATTTGGAGAACTAATGGACTACCATTGTTCTAGATCGCATAATTTCTTGGGGGTATAGGGGCTCCCATATTTGCTCTTGGTATTGGTATAAATTGGTTGACTCTTTTTCTTGGACTAGTTACCAAAGGTGGCAAAAGAATACCTAGATTTTTAGCAGATTGTGATCTGGTTATTGGTCCATAGCTACGACTCCTTGTAGCTCTCTGGTTCATATGGTCTAAAAATAAACTTCAAGATTGGTCCCATTGGGCGTGCCAAAAATTGTTGATGATTTAAAATTGTGATTTGTAATAAACACCAACAATGGGAAGTTTCAAAATGTGGGACTTGCAACTTGAAACAACCTCCAATTTTTAGAGAAGCTGGTTCTTTAAATCAAGTGTATACTGGGAAAAGGGACAAGAATTTTAACAAAAACACAAATGCAAGAAAGAAAATCTAACTATGGTGATGCACCTGAATGTAATTTGACCTTAATCTTGAGCACAGTGAAACTATATGTAGGATTCATTTACATTTAAGAGCAAATAAGTACATGATCAATGTAAGAGATAGAAACAATAGAAATAGAGGCTCATAGCATAGACTACTTTTGTAGTGACACATAAAATGTCAACAAAGGCGTAGGGTTAAATCTTCTTATTTGAATCGTCCAGTCACATAAGAGGCATAAAAACATGCACATTTATATAAACTTTTCAACTCAAGAAAATGAGACAAAAGCAAATGACATTCCTAATCATAGCTCTAGAAAGTCTAATCTCTTGACAACACAACCTAGACTACTTTTTCAATAACATAGAAAATATCAACAAAGGCATAGGGTTCAATCTTCTCATTAATCTTCTAGTCACATAAGAGGCATAGAAACATGCACATTTACATAAACCTTCCAACTTAGGAAGATATAACAAAAGCATATGATATTCCTAGTCACAGCTCCAGAAAGTCTAAACTCTTAACAATAATTCTCTCAAAAAATTCTCTCTCTGGTCCCTCCTCCTTTTTGGTGATCTCTGCACCCTTATTTATATCCTTGGATTCACTCTAGATTATCTACTTGTTCCCAATCTAATGGCCCAACTAAAATCTAACCAAATTAGAAGTGCCTAACAGAAGATATTTTATAGATTTTGAAATGCTTTGTCTTCTGGCAGTTCATTGGCTCTAACAGATTGTAGGACACTCCTTTCTCTTAAATGCTAGGTAAAACTTAGCCATTTTCTTGAAAACCTTATTATTACTTTAGGGGACACTGGAGGATGACACTTGGTGTGTTCCTTAGCACCTATCAAAGACACACGACACTTTTCACATAACTTATACTCTTTTGTGTCTTTGCTCAGGAGTGTTCCACCTTTGCCACTTGTCACAATCTGCTTCCTCAAAATTTCAATAGCTTAAAAGAAAATAAGACCCACATCATTTTTTACTTGAGTAACTTTAAAAGGAACATATGGATAGGTGTCAATCTCTACTACTTCATTAAAGGAGACATGGCAATCTCTGCTTTACTTATTTGGGGTTACATGGTAGTCTTCACTTCTTTTAGCTACCTTTTTAAAAACCTGTGAAAAAAACACATGGTGGTCTTCACTTTACTCTATTTATACCATGGAAACAAATGGGTCTCATTTCATATTTACATAGACAATGACACCTGGTGGCTTCTGCTTGCTTTAGAAATAACACTTAAGACCCACCATAGTCTTTGCTATATCAGTGAAGCAAAAAATGAAGATAATTTGGATCACGACACGTGGTGGCTTTTGATCTCTTTTGCTGGGGTACATGGCATCTTCCATCACTTTTAGAAAATCAAAATTGAGACATTCTACAATTGCCACTTGGCATTTTCTAATTGATCCTGATACTTAGCTTGTTAAAACCATTCACTGAAAAAGAGATGAAACATGGGTGCTGATATGAAAATGTAGATCCTGACACTTGGCACATTCTGCTAAGTCACTATGAGATACATGGCACATTCTGACCAACTCATAGAAAATATGAAAGGTGCCTCGGATGATGACACCTAGCGGCTTTCGCTTTACTTCAACACTTAGAGAAAAATGAAACAAAAGGAAATTAGAGCCTGCGCTTTGTTTTAAAACTTCACCATCTCAAACCAAATTATGCAGGGATAGTGATTTGGATCATGCACTGCTAAAAATCAGAATGAAATGTAGAGTATTTTTTACTCTATAATAATAATAAAGAAAAATAAAAATCACAACAAAACATCAAGAAATAAATAACAAATCACTAATAAAAATGAACAACTATAAAAACAACAATAAATAAAATAACAACACAACAACATAACAATTAAAACACAATAAAACACAATGAAATAGAATAATTACATAAAAAACATAAAAAGAGACTAATGAACGAATAAAAAAACACCAACAAAATTAAATGAAGAGGTAAAAAGGCACAAAAAAGTAATAATAAATCTTGAATAAACATACAAAAATAATGGTTAATCATAATGTTAGTGCAAACATAAAACAAATTATTTGTGCATATGTAATAGAGGCATTACACTCTATGATATGGTGACCCCTACGCTGATGACACTGGTTGAACAAGATAAGAATAATTGATACAAAGTTGCCCCCATATATTAGGGAAAGAATGGCACAAAATAAATAAAAATTATCCATAGG
The DNA here is from genome assembly GCA_037957365.1 of Torreya grandis. Classification (NCBI taxonomy): domain Eukaryota; kingdom Viridiplantae; phylum Streptophyta; class Pinopsida; order Cupressales; family Taxaceae; genus Torreya; species Torreya grandis. Next base: position 91,336 of record JARHVA010005069.1, on the reverse strand, counting down.
TCATAGGAAGCAATGGAAGAAACAAAAGAAGATAAGAGAAGAAAAGGAAGTGATAACTGAGATGACTCCAAATACATGAGGCAAATGTATGTTGCCTACATAATTATATGGACACAAGATCCAACATGAAATTTAAGCCCAATGTAGTTATTCTAGGATATGGGATAGAATAAAATTTATGATAATGAAAACATGATCTACATATAGAGGAATATGAGAATGATTTCTCAAAATGATGAGTATGTGAAAAATAGAGTATGGTTTAAGTTGAAAAAGAGATGAGTAGGCATAAATTAACTGAATTGTGAAGTTAGAGTGTATACTACATCTAAGGTTGAAAAAGAGAAAAAGATCACAAAATGGTGAGAGTGTAAGAAAAACCAAGAGTGCAAGAATGGATCTTGTTCAAATGAACAATGCACACAAAGGTCTCACAAAATATTGAGAGCATGGCTTTGTTGCTCATAAAATGGAGAGAACACTCATGATTAGAATAAAAAAAGGTATAATTCAATGTTTGTGGTCTTTTATGTTATCATTTTATAATGTTTTTGTGTTTTTAGGATAAGGAATATAAATATAATATTAACAAAGCATACATGAAATGACCTAGCTGAAGAGTTGTAATTCCATAGGTAAGAGTTCAAAGAATAGCTAAACTAGTTGTAAAAAAGAATGTGGATATAAACAATTATACATGGAACCCCTGATTTGAGGAGATACACTTCCTTAGGTAGTAGTTCCAATAATAGCTAAAATTGATTACAATGTCCCTAATAGCTAAACTAGTTGTAATGGTACTGTGTGATCCTGTTAAGGCAATAATGCATACCAAATATTATCAAAAATAGAATAGTATGTAGTATAAAAGAAACCCAAGGAACCATATAGTAGGAAAAACCATGTGCTAACATATCTTTGTACACTTATCTATGAAAGAGGCTAAAAATATTGATTTGGGTAAACTACTTTATAGAACAGGAACTGAATGTGTCAAGTATGCCTTGAATCATAATCAGGATCATAATTGGTTATTGGGTACAATGGTATAGGTTACAATGGTCTATAACGAAAATAAAATTAGGTTAGTGGAATATATCCAAATGATAATGGATCAGGGTTAAAACTATCTAGAATAAAATGGTACAGGGTTAAACGGTCCATAATAGTGTGATTAAAATGGTCCAAGGTAAAATAGAACAAACTAAAATAATCTAAGGTTACAATGATCTAGAATAAAATGGTATAGAATGTTAAAATATTCTAAAGTATAAGTATAATGGTGGAATGAATGACTTCAGCACAAGTTGCCCCCAAGTAAGGGCCCTTATAGATAATGGTTCATAAGAGGTTGTTAAGTGTAGATCTACTTGAGATGCACAATATTAATGGGTTTTAGGAGTTCTTCACCATTTGTAGTAGTTAATTTGTATGTCACCAATCCATATTTTATTGTAACCACATATGGGACTAGATAATCGGGTTAGAACTTACCTTTATTTTTATATTCAATATTCATGTTATTTTGGTTCTCCTTCAAGACCAAGTCACCAACTTCAAAATCCTAAGGGATAAAGTGCTTTTTATAGTTGTGATGCATTCTATTCTGATATAATCCCAAGTTATCCAAGGCATACAAATGCTTTCCATCAAGTAGTTCCAAATCTTACAACGTAGAAACTCTATAATATTCATCATCCACAATATTCTCCAAAGAAACCCACAATGAAGGTATCCCAACCTTAATTAGGATAATAGCCTTTGTGACATAAATTAGGGAATATAAAGTGGCTCCTATGGGATTTTGATGACTAGTGAGTTAGGCCCAGAGGGTAGGAAATTTATAAGTGCCAATTATGGCTAGTGTCATTAATAATCTTCTTTAGGATTGAAACAATGGTATAATTAGATGCATTGGCTTGATCATTGCCTTAAAGGTTATATGGGGTAAACTCTTTATGCTTGATTTTGAACATGGTGCAAAGAGATTTAACATATGTATTTATCAATGATCCACCATTATTAGATATAATATAGGATTGGATACCATATCGACAGATGATATGGTAATGGATTAATTTGGTAATCTACTTGTCGGTGATGTAAGTGAGAGGAATAGTCTCAACCCACATAGTAAAATACTCAGTAGTATTGAGAATATGTTTTTGGCCATCAGAAGAGGTTGGGTTTATTTTTTTGATGAGATCGAGACCCCATGTATAGAATGGACATGGTGTTGTGATTGGATGTAGTGTAAATGAAGGTTCATGTATCAAATTACCATGTTATTGGCAAGAAACACACTTCTTGACATAATTGCAAGCATTTTTTTTTCTATTTTAGGCCAATAATACCTTGTTATGAGGAGTGTGGTCCCTACACATACCTTCATGAATATCCATAAGCGCTAATGTTGATTATCCTAAAGATAAATAGAAAAGAAACATTCCATCATAGCCCTTGTGATAAAGCGTGTTGTCAAAGAGGGTATAGTAGGTTAGGTGATGAAGGAATATTTTATGGTGATTGTGTGAAAGGTTAGGGGAAAAAATTAGTCATGGAAATAATTATAAATGTCTTGAAAATAAGGTATTTTTGGTGGGGGGTTTGGGATCAGTAATTTTGCATACCCTCTTTGAATCTAGAAATATGTGAGCAAGCTGTAGAATATTCTTGATGATAAATTGATACTCTTTGACACTATCAATAATTTTTACCATAGACATAATTTTATCCATTAATTATCTAATCTATTATTGACACATGACACCTGTTAAAATTATAAGAACTTGAAGTGGGATTTGAGATTGTCCATAATGTGCTTATAAGGTACAAACTTGTCATATCATGTATTATATTTATCTATGGTCTGATTAATGATTAATTGAGAAGCTGCATAGACCACCAAGTGTTTTATATCACACTATATTATAAGACAAAGTCTTACAATAAGAGATTCATACTCTACCATATTATTGGTGCAATTAAATTTAAAATGAAAGGCCTTGGGAATGAGATCCCCTTGTTGTGTGACCAAAAAAATACTAGCCCTAGATCCATGGGATGTAAAGGAGCCATCAAAGTATAATTTCCACTGTTTAGGTTCATGAGCCACTTCTTCTATTTCCATGATAGAATCATATAGGAAATCAAACTTTAGTGTTTGAGTATCTACAATAGGAGCTTATGAAACTTGATTTATAATGACCTACCCATTAATAACCTTTTGGTTCTAGTACTCAACATCAAATTTACTCATGAGCATAACCCATTTAGTCATGTGGCCTATAAGAGTTACCTTGGACAATAAATATTTTAGAGGGTCCACTTTAGCAATAACAATAGTTTTATTATTTAGAATGTAGTGTCATAGATTTTAGGAAGAGAACACCATTTATAAACAAGGATTATCAATAGGCGTATAATTATTCTCATATGCTAAAAGTGTTCATCTCAAAAAATATACTAATTTTTCCTTTCTTTTCTCATCGTGCTTGGCCAAAAGTTCCCCCAGTGCATGCTCGATGGATAAAATATAAAGAAGTAATGGTTGTCTAGGTGTTGGTGATCTCAAAACTGGTAGGTTGGCCAAGTATGCTTCAATATTCACAAATTCTTGTTGATACTAGATATCCCATTGAAAAGTGACCCCTTTCTTCAAGATGATCATGAAAGGATGATTCTTTTTTCCCAGTTGTGAAATTAACCTATAAATAGATTGAATCTTTCCTTGTAGGCTATAGAATTGTTTCAAATTGGAAGGTAGAGGCATCTCCATGATAGCCTTGACCTTCGTAGGATTCACTTTAATCCCCATTTTTGATATAATGAATCCTATAAATTTTCCCAAAGTGATGCCAAAGATGCACTTTTAGGATTTAGATAAACCTTGTATTCATGAAGTCTCTCAAATATTCTTTGCAAAACATCAGGATGTCTGACACATGTTCTTGATTTTGATAGAATATCATAAAAATAGTCCTCAAAAATATCATGCATCATGCCATGGAAAATTAAACTCATAACATTTTGATAGGTATACCTAGCATTATTCAATACAAAAGGCATGAATTGGTAATAAAATGCTCCCTATGGTATGGTGAATGTAGTTTTGTGTTATTCCTCTAAGGCTATCTTAATTTGATTATATCTTGAGAAACTATCCATGAGGGACAACATTTCTTACCCAAAAGTTGAATCAATGATCATGCCAATATTTGTTAAAGGGAAATCATGTTTAGGGCATGCTTTATTAATGTCTCCAAAATTAGTGCATAAGAAAATGCCCTATGATTTCTTGCTAACTGGAACTATATTTGATATCCATTAGAAATAGTCTAGTGGTCAAATGAAACCAACTCCCAATATTTTCTCTAGTTTCATTTTTACTAAAATAACAATGCATGGATGTATCTTTCTTAATTTATGCTAAAAAATATTGGCATCTAGATGTATAACAAGGTGATACACAACTAAGTTAGGGTCTAGGCCTAGTATGTCTCAATAATCCCATGCAAAGATATGAATAAAATACCTTAGAATGGTTATAATTTAGTCACACTCTTCATCAGTGAGGGATGATCCTAGATGAATAATTTTTGAATATTCATAAGTTCCCAGGTTTACTTCAATGGTGTTTTTTACAAGGAGTGTAGAACCATCTTCTAAGATAGTGGGCAATGTCTAATCATGACTCTATTCTACTACTTTAGCTTATGGTTATTCATCCCAAAGCTTAGGATATTGAGATGAATATGAGTTTGCCAATTTAGGTAATGGACAATTTGTAAATACCTCTAAAAAATCTAGAGCAAGACACTTAGAAAATTCATCTTGTTTAATAGTGATACTAGAATTGGTTGTATATCTAGGAATTGGTGAATAAATTTCCCCATCTAAGAGTACCTAAAAAAGGTTTTCACCCAAGGGATCATCTTTTTCCTTACTTTTTACCTAACCCAAGTGACTTAAAGATATTTTCACCTATAGATATTGATGTTTTATCTTTTGAGTGACCACAGAAGTTTACCTACTCTCTAAAGTAGGTATTAGAATATAAAGAAAAGTCAAATCATTGCTTGTGGTATCTAATGGGAAATCCATCTCTAAGGCCCATGTGCTTAGAAATAGACTCCTTGTTTTAAAATTCATCCATGGGTATGCTAGAATTTTATTGGTCATACTCTATAAGGTCAGGATGACAAAGGTTAAGTGGACAATAAGAGATAATGGTCATAATAGAATTAGAATAAAAGAGGTATGTGTTAGCTATCTCATCATAAGTGATATAATGTGATGCTATATTACTACTTAGATTTATGTCATCAATAAATTTAGAGGAATCACTATCAAAATACATGAGGTCACCCCCAAGTAGTATAAATTTAAAACCTTGACTCATAGTAGGTTTATTAGTTGATAATGGTTCCAAGATTCCTTGCTCTCATGATCCTAAGAATATTCTTGTATAATCCAAGTTATCTATAATTTAGTTAGGGATAAATTACTTGGGATTATAAAAAAAATTAGCAAGGTTGTTAGAGTATAACCAATCTCATTCAGTAAAGGCTTCCTTATCTTAAATTGATAAAGTTGCTAGTACAAATACCACTGATGATTTGTGATTGCTTTTATTATTTTTCCAAATCATGTTGGGAATACAAGGGGATTCAAAATTCTTAGGTTTTCCATAATGCTTAGGAGGCTTGTGTAATTTTTCAATATGAAAGGAGTATTTGAGATGGTATGTGGAAATGCTTGCATCTTCAATAGTGACTTAGTTTACAAATACTATGGGGAATAAATCAGCCAAAGTGGAGGTAAGATCACTAAAAATATTTATAATTGAAAAATTCATATTCTAGGTGTTTATAATATTGGTAGGGATGAAAATAAGCATGAATGGTGACATCAATTCTACCATGGGGGACCTTGAGATATTGATGTAAGGTAGATAGGAAAAACCATACTTCATGGATCCAAGGATGACCTAGAAGTATATTATATGGAAATTTAATGTCCATAACATGGCACAATGTATCATTAGGAACAAACCCAACAATGATTGACAAACATGTTATTTTATAATATTCCATTTTGATGTTCTTGTAATCCTTGATTATTATTTTTTTAGGATAGATGTCCTTTGCAGTATAACCCAATCATTGTAACAACTTGAGTGACACTATGTTCATCCTTATACCATTATCTATAAGGACCTACTTGATTTTATGATTTTCTATAATGACCTCAATGTAAAAGGGGTTGTTGTGGCTTGGACTAAGGGAAGACATATCTCTCTAATCAAATTTAATTTTTTAGCTCAAAGATAAATGTCCTACAAGCATATGAAATTGGTCTAGTTTAATATCTTTGGGAATAGTGGACCATTGAAGGAAGTCATTCAATATAGTTCAGTGGAATTTAGATGTATGCAAAATATCTAGGATAGAAATTTATGTAGGGGTTTTAATTAGTTGGTCTTGAATTATATACATCTTCTCAATAGAAGGAGAGGGTCTAGACTTGGCTGGTATAGTGTTTAGCTTTGGATCAGAAGGCATAGTGTTTAGATTTCATCCAAAATTAGAAGAAGGTAAAGGGCCTTAGAGGTTAAATCATGAGTATCTAGTTGTGATTGTGTGAACTAGAGTCAATAATGAGTCATTATAATTAGAAGATGGCAAAGGGCTTTAGATGGTAACTTGTGAGCATCTAATTGTGATTCCATAATTTTGAGTTGACACAGAGTCATTATAATTAGAATAAGGAGATAGAGGTCTAGATATAGTAACCCTAGAAACTGAGGCATAATGGAATTCATTAAACTTGGTATAACATTACTTGAAGAATAGGGTGTTAACCCTATAATAGGGGGTCTGATACTTTGATAAGCATTGTATGGTTCATGGTTTTTATATTAATTATAGAAACATGATTTATATATACACATCCCATGGTGTTATTATAATCATAAGGCATATTATTATAACACATATTTTTAGTTTAAGCACTATGATCCTAATTAGTATTACATTGATTAGGCTTCTAACCTTGATTATGTTGATGTTATCCCTAACCTTTATTCTAATTATTTATCTACTACACTTGATTTTTTTTGGTAAATGGGTCCTTGTAGATGCCCATGTCCTAGTTAGTGTTCTACATTATTTACTTCACTTTAATTTCAACACTTATTATTAAGTCCTTAATAAGATGTCTTAGTCGTATGCATCATTAAATGACATGGACAAAAACATGATATAAATTAAAAAACTCATCTTCCCAATACTAATTGGGTTTAGGTTTATCTTATATAAATGGATTTGGTAGAGGCCACTATTGGGTTTTTCTATCTAAATTTTTCCTATGGGAACTAAAGTATTTAGTTCTCAATAAGCTAACATGCTAGAATTTCATGTAAGACTGAGCTCTTGTGCGCTCACCTAAAACACACATCAATAAATTGGTTCCTATGGGTTAGGTCATGTAGTAATACACTTTTCATATATTGGTGCTTGTTCATATATCTTAATCACTAACTAAATAGAAAAATAAATGCACAATTGTGGACCTCACTTAAATTACATAAACAAGCATGATTAATAGATAATTTCCATTAGATTCAAATAATATGTTACACAAGTTAAAACAATGTATATTATATTCACTATAACCAAATAAAAACCATAAGTTACATATTAGACATGATGATAACTCAATGTTGCAACTTAACTATCAACCATAGTGTAATGTCAGGATTACAATAACTTCCATGATTTTGCTAATTACCTCAATCAATCATTACATAATACCAATGTTCAATAACATTACAAATGTATACACAAGGGTATTTATACTTGGTTCTCCTAGACCAAGTTTTTACATTAATTATGACACTTCTAGGGAGTAGCCAATGATCTCTAGTGGACTGAGAGTTATGATAGCAATTTACTTATTTTTCCTATGGACCTAGGCCTTTATGCCTCTATATTCCCATTCGATACTGGATCCTTATTTATAAGTGTCCTCCTTCATGTGGGCTAGTACCAAACTCATGTGTGATTAAAGTTTTTCTTCCCTTGAGAATCACTCCTCAATCATTTCTGAATTCCTTTGCACTCACCAAGTCTTTCATTGATATATTGAGTCCTTCATTCTAAAGTTATCAATTAGTTATGCCTCTCCTCTAGCTGGGTCTTCTCACATCATGATATTTTTCACCATGGTATTCCTTCATGATTATCTTATAGCACCATGATATTCACATGCAATGGTCTTCTTGCACTATGGTATTTCTATGCCATGGTCTTCCCACACAATAGTCTTCTTACATCATTCCTATTATGTGCCATAATAAAAAATATTTAGACAAAATTCAAGGTACAACATCACCTAACACTACACTCTTAGTCCATCCCAGACTAAGCATTAATCCTGATCTCAACCAAAAATTCATGGCCAATTGTTTGATCTACTTTATGATACCTTCCTAAAGTGACAGGGTGTTAAACATCTTCATTATTATTTCCTTAGTTTTTACTTTCAACTTTTTAGTCTCTTCCGGTTGATCAAAATAATCACTTGACTTATTGAATAATTATTTGAGGGATGTGGAAGAATCATTTTGAGCCTCTTCAATAATGGTGACCTCATTCACAACCTATCCTCAAAGCACTGCAAAGTTAGAATTTATTTTTTATCAATGTATGTTTATCATTTCTTCCATAGTTTTGACATATTTAAATGCCTTAGCATGCTCAGTGTGGTCTTTTATTAATAGGGTGACATATACAAATTGATTATGTTTAAGCTCTTCTTTCTATTTTTGATCTTCCAAAATTTTATTGGGCCACACTATCTCCTCAAAAATCCGATCTAAGATGGGAATTTCCTCCCCAACTCATTTCAAGGCACACCTACATAATTCCACTACTTCAAAAAACTATTTAACTTCCCATATTATTTCATTTTTTGGCATGTAATATTCATTACACTACTTTAATAGGATATCCACAAGATTATCCAACTTATCTAGCCTCACCCTCTAAAGGGACCCCATCTATTAACATTGGTTCTTAGATCCGAATAACCTTACATAAATTCAGTGTTTTGACCTTTGATACTATGGTGACTTTCAACTAGTGTTTTAGCTTAGCCATTTCCTCTTCAAGTTTATTCCAAATATCAACTTCTTTATCGAATAACTCCACCACCTTATCATGTTTTTGTTTAGCTCAAATCACATCAAAATTTGAAAGTAGATTTTATCATACTACCTCAAAGGCCATTTTAAAAAATGATACACTAGTTTGTAAAGGAGAAAGCTATTGGGGATTGACCCAAATAAGTGTGGGTAGTGTTTTTTCTTCTAAATCTAATACTAGGCTATTAGAGGGCATATAAAAATGGTGTTATTCATTGTACATGTCTAAGAAGAATGACATCTAATAATGGGTGTGTTGAGTGACATCCTCTAGATCAAAAAGGAATTATAAATAAATTAATTTGTTAGGAATGCCTATCTAGTATTGGGATCATAAGTTGGTGGTTGCATTGATATTAAGTGGTTAGACCATGGTGTTAATAGGTTTCTTCCCTTTGAGGGGATCCCACTCAAGGATCTCGACATCCTTGTCGTGTTCTAAGGAATTAGAATCGATGCCCATGCCACTCAATTCTTCTACTTCTAATCCATCCCTCTCTTTTCTAAGGGGATATTCAATGTCCAAATACACCTCTTCAAGGGTGGTCTCTTCTTCTTACATTTGGGAGAGTGTTTTCTTTGAGTTTGTCTCTTCTTATTCTTTAGCTATCCTCATGGTTTTAGGTGATTCTCCAACTCTTCCCTATTACCATCCTTAGGCTCTTCTTGTTCTAATGAAATGGTTTGTATTGATATCACTGAGCCTTCCAATTAACTTATTTATGGATTTCGCTTAGGTGAATACCTTGGTGGTGATGCCTTTAGTAAAGGATCCCTTGATGGTGAAACCTTTGGTGGTGGTTCCTAGGTATTACTTTGCCTTTTTAGTGGTTCTGGTTTTGAACTTATGTTGGCATTATGCCTAGTAGTTTCTTCCTATCAAGTGATGGTTTGGGGAAGCTGATCTCTCCCATTATATATGATTCCCAAATATTTCTTCTTAAGTTTCAACCTATAAAATATATTATGAACTAAATGCCTTACTATAATTGGGTGAACCTTGACATCGGTTTTGTCTATTTCATACTTTTATTTGTATGGTTTCTTTTCAAGATATCTATTAATTTTTTGGAGAGTGTGAATCTTTAAGTTAATTCATTATGATTTAAGGGTTATGGGTTATTCATCATATATGTAGTTGATTAATTTTACAAAGTAACACACTATAAAATCATAGGGTATCTTTACCAAGCAAAAATCTCTCCATATGGGGCCATCTTAATGCACGTAAGATAAAAGTGTTGCTTGACAAAAAATTTTGCTTGTTCTCCTACCTAGGTGGGTAAGTCCTTTATAATGCATCATTCATTCAAAAAGGCTTCCTTCATTCCATCAAATCATGACTTCATCTTGAGATTAAAAGTTAGAGTAATATGACTAGGGCATGTGAACACCTTGTAGCACTCTATAAGGGACCTATTCTCAAATGGGTATAACCACTTCAATTTTCTATAGGTGTAATCGAGTACGCCAATTTCATTAAACACCATTAAAAAAAGAAATACACCCCATAATAACCTATGGTTAAGTTTTTAGTGGGCCTTCTATGCATTAGTTATAATCTTATTGGCAAAATATATTACCTAATTATCCTTTAAACCCTCGATAACTTGGTGAAAAATATATATGTGGGATATATACACCTCCTTCTATATATTACTACTATAAACTTTGGTCATGATGATGCACAATGTTACTTAGAGGGAGGGATATTATAGGTTCTTTATATGCATGGTGTGGCCTTGTTTCTAATATTACAATACCATGGTAATCTTTCTATTTCCTTCAAGTATTCTAAATCAATTCAAGGTCTATGTTAGAGAATTGCAACCCTGATATATTACTAATTATTTTATCCATGATTTTAATTTGGTGCCCAAAAAATTAGATATAAACCTCATGCACACATGAAACTATAAATTTAACTACCTCTATAGGTTTTACAAAATAAAGGAGGTTAAAAAGATGGAAGAGCCATGCAAAGTTTAAGGCATTGAATATTTTCAAATCATAGACCAATTCACTCTTGGTGTTTTGGCATTAGACTTTGTAATCATTTTAAAAGTCAACCTCATTTCTAGGTTGGTAGTGGTTATAATCAAAGATAATATAAGTGGGCATATTTAATACCCAATTTTCCATGTGTAGTACCATTTTAGGGTATTGCATCTCCTCAATTAACAAAGGTGGAGGTACTTGGGTTTTCTTCTTTGATTCGAACACTATTCCTATTCCTTCACCTTATGCTCACTCACTTTGTTCAAGTTTTTCCTCCCTGATTAGTATTATTTACCCACCAAAACTTAGCTCCTCTTCCTCTAAAATAACTAGTAGTGACTCAATTCATTGGGCCTTTTTTAGACTACATCAACCTTCATAAAGCCTAAAGGTTGAGACATATCCATCTAATTTCCCAAATTAATACAATTTTGCTATGAAAGTGTTTCAAATCTCCTACTTCAATGCCCATTAATGGTAGACACTGACCTCTATAACCTATAATCTAAGCATTTACTCTAAATTCTTTTAGTTTAGCTATCTCTTGTTGTTAATTCAAACAAAATCACACTCAATGATCAATGAACTAGGAATCGATACTTTGAACTTGTCTTGAAATCACCTAAACTTGGTTATTCATTTTTCAACTCTATAAAATCACACTTGAAGCTAAAGTAAAGTTTAAAATGAGCAACCCAATGTTTATTTATAGGTTCAAGGGGAAAACTTTTATTTACTACCCCCTCTCTTTGACCATAAATTCTCATAATTAATGAAATTACTAGTCCCCTCTCTTTGACCAATTCTCACAATAAATGTGATTAATGGTATTGCCATGATGTGATGTTGGTATGCTTTCCATAACAACTACCTCTTTATATTAATGGCATGTCTTATCCCATGTTTTGCTTAAAGTGCATGAAAAATTTAGAAAAATTTAGCTATTCATACCATTGGTAGGAATCTTTATCCTTGTACACCTTTGCTTGTATAGTCTTTATCTTTGTAAATCTTTGCTTGCATGTGCATCCCTATGGACCATTTCTCAACATACATAACACCCCTTACCCTATAATAATTTTGTTTTATGGTTGTCCATGAGAGCATAAGTACCAAGTTACAAAAATAAAGGAAAATAACAAAAAGGGGCATGTAATTAATGAAACTCTTTATTAAAAACAAGAAATCCTAAACTAATGACATACACCTTATTGGTATAATTGAAAACAAACTCAAGTGAAAAAATATGGCCATAGCCAGATACCATTTTAATGAATAAGAAGAAACTGGCCATCTAATCTTATAAAATGAAAAATGTTATTAAGATGAATACTATGAATAATAAGGGGACCATCCTAGTGAGCACGGAGCTTCTTAGAGTGGCACGTGAACTTTGATTCACAGAGTAAGACTTGCATTCCTAGTGTAAATGTCTTATTTTTGAGGTGGATATCATGCCATATTTTTATTTGAATTTCTCCACATATTGACTCCAATGACCAAGAAAATGTGCTTCATATAATTGTAAAAAGGCATATAAATGTGATTTAAATGATGGTTCATCATCTAGTCATCCAACACATGTAATGCAAAGAGAAGGAACCAATTACTTAACCAAAAGAACTACTTTTATGATGAATACTAGATTAAAAGGTGTAATTTTGTTGAGGTGCTTGTAATTTGTCCATTTATCCTAAATAACTATAAACACCCAATCATCCCAGTTGGTGCATCTAATATTACAATTTTTTTTTAGTCTTGTTCCCAACATTTTGTTGAATGATTCAATATTTCCATTTTCTTTGGGATGATGTGGTATTATCTTATGATGGGAAATCATAAATTTGGCTAGTAATACTTTGATAGTCTCATTGAGGAAGTGCATACCATGATCACTAGTAAAAATCAATGGACATTTAAATATTATGATAATATGATCCCATATGAAGTGCATTACATTTTCCATAACAATCTCATATTGGTGTAACCTCATCCCAATGTGTGAGATAATTGGTTACTATGATGACATAGTGAGAACCTGTACATTTTTTAGCTATGTTGATGGGACCAAAAAAGTCAATGGCCCATTTATCAAAATGAATCTTGTGATAAAAAAAGATATAATGACATTGCATCCCAGTGATTTGGTTTCCCTACACATTGGAAAATATCACATTGTTGTGAATGTAACTTTGCATATTGGAAAAGTGTAGGCCACCATAGACCAGCTAATTTTTTTTTCACACAGTAGCCTCACTAGCATAGTGTCCTCTATAAATACCTTTTTGAACTTTATGGATTACATCAGGGTGGTTTTATTCCATGACATAGATTTAAAGGATTTCATCTCATCCAAGCTTATATAGGTCACCTAAAATGAGTTAGAATGGTGTAGCATATATGGATAATTAATTATTAGCCTAAGTAATTAAATTATATGGATCCATACCAATAGTTAACAAGGATACTATGTATTATAACTCTTAGGAACATGTGAAATGTGAAACAACTATACATCAAACAAGTCATCTTTGATGGTATATGCTAGCTCATCGAAATCAATTTTAGAGATATGGTAGGATCATATTTGGTCTTACCCAGCTTGACCATGATAGAGAATTGGAATTATTGGAATACCAAAAATATAGAGGAAAATTTAACCATGTAACATAGGTTTATTAAAAAAATATTTTAATGTTTCATGGTTTGTATAGAACACAAAACGATTCACCAACAAACACTGTCAAATTTTTTGTAAAGCATAAACCGAGAGTGATTTGTATTCCATTGTGGTATAGTTTCTCTCAGCCAGCTTAAGATTTCTAATTTCATAGTAAATAGGGTGATCAAGGTGACCCTTCCTAGGTTGTGTAAGTATTGCACATATGACCATACTAGAAGCATCAACATGGATATGAAATAGTTTAGTCTAATCAGGGAACTAGATGATCAGGGCAATGATGAGCTTGTATTTCAAGGCTACAAAATATTCCTAACATGAGTGAGTCCAAATGAAGTGTTCATTATGTTTTAATATCTCATCTAATAGTGTGGCAATCCTTATATAACTTTGGATGACTTTCCTATAGTACCTAGTATGACCTAGAAAGGCATAAACCTCTCATTGGGTTATTGTCATTGGCAGATGGAGGATGATGAAAACCTTAATAGGGTCCATTAGAAGTCCATCAAAATATATAACGTGACCAAGGATAATGCTAAATATAGTATAAAAAAGACATTTTTTTAAATTATGAGAGATTTGAAGCATTCTGTAGTGTTCATGCATAAGCCTGAGATTAAAATAGTGGTCTTTCACCAAGCCATATACTATCTAGTTATCCAAATAAACCTAAATAAACTTATGGATGAATTATTTAAAGGTATTAAAGACTATTCAAGAGAATATAATGGGTGTGTTATTTAGCCTAAATGGCATGAAAATATATGAAAAATACACCCACTTAGAGGCAAATGTAGTATTAGGTATATCTTCCTTGACAATCTAGACCTGATGGTATCCATAAAACCCATATGTGAAGGTGTAAATTTCACACCTAGTGACACATTCAAGGGTTTCTTCAATGAAAGACATCAAAAAAGGATCAATAATTTAGGATGCATTAAGTATTTAATAGTCTACATAAATTTTGATGTGACCATATTTATTTATGCTTATCATCATGGCGATGAGCCACTCATACTTGTTAATTAGATTACTAACTCTAACACATAACATACTATCAATTTCCTCTTTCACCCATGCACATAAATTTAGATGCATCTATAAGACCATTTCCTAATTAGGTGATCACCTTCAACTAATTTGATATGCATTTTTCCTAAGGACAAGTGAACACCCTTGATTTTGCTATAATTCTTAGCGAAAACATCTTGGTATTCTTTTAGTATCTCAAACACTTTATTAAATCTCAATATTAGACCAGTAGTTACCCATAGTATCCATATTTGGTACATCTTATATGTCAATGTTTTGTTGTATGGTTTAAAGTATGGATGGTGTGTATCAAGAAAAATATCATGAATAGTTATAGAACCATAGTCTATAAGGACATCCAAATGATTGGTCAGTGGGTCAGGTGATTTAGACCCTTCACTTTCATTGATATGAAATAATTTTTTTTGCTTTCCTTTTCTAATTTATTCACATTATGAATGATGGAGGACATGTTATAGTATAGAGGAAGATTACTTAGTTGTATCATTGAAAATGACCAATCTTTCTTCTAGTACACCATGTATGTATCATAGTTAATCCTCAATAGGAATAGGGTCACCAATAACTACTTGATGTATTCATTTTAGTATGAGGCACAAATCAATCACTAGGGATGGATAAGATAATGCCAAGACCATGATATTTTTTAAAAAAATGCTAGAAATGGGAACCTAAATGAAATTCCTTATGAACATACCATGATTTGGACTAGGTGTGTAAGGATCTATAAAATGCATGTACCCACATATATTTTGGTAAGAAAGATTCATCAATCAACCACATTGCCTTGCAAGATTCTAGGTGTGGTTTTGGTGCTCAGACTCAATTATAGTTGATTGTGCTTTGGACATGGTTGTCATGATGAAACCAGTGATGTAAGGTAGATCTTACATGGTCCTAATGAAGGAGATGATCTATTGAAAGTTGTCATTGATGTCATGTTTTTGTGTACTATCATTGATACCAAGAAGGATCAATAAGGTGAGAGTTATCATTGATTTCAAAGTAAACTTGAGGTTAGGTATTAGTCACAAGAAGGTGGCTATGATCATGTGTATGAGGTTGATTGTTTGAGCTTTCTATTAGGGCTTTGAGTAATCCAATAGAGTGTCTTATAAAGCATAGTGAGGTATGTGTTGGTCAATTTCTAGTATTAGACATAGAAAGTGGCCAACCTTATGAATTAAGGTCATGGTCCATCATTGATAATGTAGTTGTGGTTCATGTCATGAGTTTATAGGGGTGTCTAGCTAGGCCACTATTTGGTCATGTTTCAAACCTAATTTTTAGTCTTTACAGGCCCTTATACATCTTATCAAGCCTAAGTTCATTAATGTCATGATATTCAAAGGTGCCTAGTTGGTATTTATCCACCTTGAAGGGTCATCAACATGAGAAAGATACAGTAATGAAGGAAAATTAGGGAGACATATTGGTAAAGGTCTAAAGGCACATTAGTCATGAATAATCATTAGAGGTATGATCCTTATTAAGCATTAAATAAACATTATAGGGAATTTTGTTAAGGTATAATTAAGGTTTTATTAATCATAGAGGTAGTTTATATGCATTAACATGGTGATCTAACTGATATACCTCCATTTAAGGCATACACTTATGCATAGTCAATGGTTTTAGTCATAATAAGATGTTATTTGGCCTTGATTGACCACTAGATCACCCAATACACCTCCAAAGGACCTAATTAGCTCCATGAAGTCATCATAGGATAGTTTCATACCTCATTTAAGCCTACTAGCACCTTAGTCAATTTTAATATCTCTCAAAATGGGCCCACACATGCCAAGTTATGACCTTTCAACTTTCATAGTTCATAACACTAAGTCAAAATGCTATCTTCCCATATTTTCCCTCCACAACACCAACTCAATAAATTTTAGGTCTGAAACAAGAGAATTTACAAGAATATGTTTGCAAGTGTTTATTCAATAGTATGGATCTGTATTATATAACACAATCAATTAGGGGCATTGTTAGGAAAAATGAGTTTATAGATATATAATGGTGAAAATAATAGTGTGTTTTAGTATCTTTTTATATCAAAACCATTGCTTCCCTACTTTAAGCTTAGTGGCAGGTTTAGAGGACCCCTCAGGTTCATACTTATACTGTATGTGAGAAGGTGAGTGAGGGCCCAAGATCTTGCCCATGGAAATTAGACTTAACATACATGAATTTTTTCTAGAGGTTAACTACCTATCCTTTATGAACATTCCTTAATAAGTTAGGGAACCTCTACGTCCCTCTCATCTACATAGGCACATTTTGAGTTAATGGTTTTTAAAGGATTTTTCCTCATTTAATAAAACTCATAATATATCCTATTCTCTCAAGTATTTTGAAGTCTTCCCATGGTGGTTTCAACATTAGATTCATGTGTGTGACCTTGTGTATCATGCAAATCTCCTTGACTAGTTTCTATATATGGTCAGTAGACCATTTATGCAAAGAATAGAGTTTTAGTTCCTCCATCAAAAGCTATAGGCAGGGTTAAAGAGTTAGGAAGGGTGTTTCAAGGATCCTAAAACATTATTACTCAAATGGAAGGCTCAATAACCCCTTATTATCTTAGAATACAATAAAGAGGTCAATTTGTGTGTGTTTGAAGAAATATACATGGTAGACTATGTATATGTGGCTCAAGCACACCTATAAGGCTCCAATATAACCCAAAGGATGTGAAGGCAATGTTGAATTTAGAGTAGATCACCTTCATGACCATTAGATAAAATTTCACAACCATTATGGTAGCCTCACAAGTCTAAAAGCCACCTTATGTGTCTACAAGTCCACTTAGTCACTATTTAATAGTGTTTAAGGTTTTTTGTGGAGGTTAAGGTATTTATAAGAATTTGAGGTTTCCTTTTGAGACTATATACACCTTGATTTTGCCTCCAAACTTCCATGTTTGCTTAGAAATTCATAAGAGTGTCTACAAGGTCTACTTGGATTAGTATTAGGAGAAGTCTTGTGTTTATTTCATGCCATTTCATGTTCATTTAGTTTCATCATATTTACACTGCCTTTTCATTATGATAATAACTTATTTCCATGTTTATCTCTTCTCATGTGTCTCCACTATCACTTTTTATATCCATTCACCCTCCACCCAAGATCAGACCATGCCAAGGTAATCTATATACTTCATTAAAACCATCATGATCAATAATGTCATTAAGTGTTAAACCTATATATACATACAATAGTTTGAGGGTGTAAAATGTGTACCTACAAGTAGCCTTAAAGTTACTATAATAGGGTCTCAAGAAGTGTCAGGTGGATTGATCAAAACATATAAGGTTGGTGTGAAAATCATGGAGTATGAATGATAAAAAAGATAAATGATGATGTAAGTTTCTTTTTTCATAGTTTAAAGCACCATATTAGTCATCTCCAATCTATATAGACTCAGAAGAACCCTATAACTAGTCATAGTGAGAGAAAGTCATAGTTGGCATTACTAGCATATAGCGGTGTTTCCATATCATTTGAATTAAGATTAATCATCCATATGAATGGAGGCAAGGTTTAAATTTTTAATGGTGTAAAATTGATGGCCATTACCCCTAAAGAGATAAAATGATGTCATCATAACCATCAGACTACATAGGCATGTATAAGTATGGAACCTGAGTTTGAGTGAAAACATGGGGTTTAAAGGTAGATAGTGTTGGAAAGATACCATTGGGGAATATTTATCATTAAAATGATGTGAAAAAACCCCATGGTCACAAATAACCTTAGAATCAATCCTATATACCATGTTAAAATTTACATGCATGAGTGCTCAACCAACAAGCAGTTTGGGGGCTAGTTTTGACCAAAATGATGATTTAAAACCCTTCTAAACACAAATATGGTGGTCATAACCTATTAAATGGGTTAATATGTTCTATTTTTTAGGATAAGTAGTGGGTATACCCAATTTTTTATCTTATACCAAGGCTTATTTGTTACAGACATATAGTTAGTTAAAGGCTCATCAAGGGTATATGAGGTCTAAAGGCTATTTGAGACCTTAGGAGGTTTTGATCCAAGTGGATAATGATGTTTAAAGGTTACTAAACCTTCTCTAGGGACTAAATTATTAGGCCAATAGTCCAAGCCTTAAGAGATGAGGTAACACAGGCAAGTAGGCAAGTAAGTAGACATACATATAGACAAAGTGACACCCTGGGACCTATGCAAGTTATTATAACCAATATAATGGCTAAGGTGAGGAGTGTGAGAATGATTTAAACCCCAAAAAGGGGTTAAAAGTGTCAGGAGGTGGAAAAATTGATCTAAATGTCATAAAACCTAGCTCAATCTAGTCCATATGCATACATGCAATTTGAGGGGCATGTTTAAATGCTCACCCACTCTACCATAAGCATCCTCAGAGCCAAAGATCCTAGGGATATTTAAATATCCCTATGGAATAAACATTCATGGAAGACTAATTGTCAATATGGGATAGGTTGTATGAACAAATGCTAAGAAAATATAGACTCAAAATTACCTGCAAATAACCCTAACCTCACGTTCTAATGCTCATATCTCCAAGTAGCCTTTGCATGGGAATCCAATATATTCATGAGAGGTGTAGGGGTAAATGAAATAAACATATATGGAATTTATTTTAGGTTTTTATGTTCATACTTTATGAACCATTGTTAAGATGCTGGATATTTCAAACCCTGCACAAAGACAATAAATGACATGATGATGAAATATCACCCCAAAACCCATTCAAATGAAGGGATTTAGACATGAAATGACCTTCAAGGTATTTATAGGTCCTCTAAGCACCACCATGGCTTCTTGGTTAGCACATATAGGGTTAAAGTTATATGAAAGAGGCCTAGAGAAGCTAGTTTGAGCTTAAGGATCAGGATACAAAAGAATATTCATGTGAAAATGAGTTGGAAAAGGGAAGGTGACTCCTAAAGTACCTAACTAATCCTTCTGGTGGTCACCATGATGAATTCCATGACTAGTCCATCAGATAGAAAGGTAAATGTGTTAGAACAATTAGCTGTATATACCCTGAGGAAAAAAATTAACACAATGAAGAAAATGGTGCTCCTCTATAAATTACCTAAGGTATTTTTATAGTTAGACATGATGAAAGAGTGTCCCATAGAATAGTATGCAATTCAAAGTTTATAGTTCAAGTCTGAATACAAAATAAGCTTTAGCCTTCACCATGACTATGCCATTAAATGGGGTAGAACATAATAGATATTGAAGAGTTAAAGTGTTTTGAATCCTCTTAGGGGACACCATTACATTATCCTAAATCCTTTGGGGCTAACCCAAGCCCTAGAGAAGCCATTGAAACATACCTTTCTACTTGCAGATATGCATAGGTCATTCAAATAGTAGATTCTTTATATAAGGAACACCTTTAAGTGCTTACCAAAGCTCAAGGGTTATGATTAGGAAGTCTAGATTATCATGGGAGGTGAGAGGGCCTATTAGCTTAGTATTAGTGTATTTAGTTTAGAAACCCAAGCTTAGATCTCCATGAAATAGGCCTAAAACTCCTAAACCCCCTACAACCTCCCTTAAAGACTAATAATGACCAGTATAGAAAGGTTTAAATAATGAAACATTATTTTATGATTTTTTTCTATCACTTGGATCATGTTGGGGACTCATGAGGGCCCGCAATCATGATTTTGGATTGTACATAAACTATATAGATACCTATCAAAGAGGCAAATTTATAGGGTCTTAGTGATAAATTTTATTGCAAAGCCTAAGGAAGAATTATAGACCATGGGAGGAGTAGGTTTAGGAATTTTTATATCCATCCAACATCAATACATCCCATGGAACTGACTGGAAGTATTCTCATCATCTCCATCTAAACTACTAGTCTATGATGCAGTCTAATTGGCATAGTCATGCAAGGCTAATATGTGTTGTAGGTGAAAGACTCTTAAATAATCTCAATTTAAATGGACTAGAGGTTATCCAAGGAATTTATAATTCTCATAAAATTAAATTAGAGGTTAATTTCAACTGTTAGATCACTCACCTAGTGGATATGAATAGAAAGTTGGAGATCAAATTACACATGCCTACTTATCATGTAAATGGAAGGATATAGTGAACAAAATGTGGTGTGAGGATATTAATGAAACATATCATACACTATAATATTCATCTAGGTGAGCCTACACCAAATTAATATCCATTATTTTAGGATAGAGGTAGTTTCAGATATACCATTTAACATGCATATTAATGGAAAGGTTGTTTAATGCCTCAAGTAGACCTATTTACACCTCATGTGCATTGCGTAACTATCAAAGGAGGGAATTTTTAGCTATTTTTATAATGGCCAAGGCATTAATGAGGTTAATTTAAGGATGTATATACTCCATAATTCCAAAATTTGGCTCATCAATGGAGTGTTAATTCTTAAGGGAAGGGATAATCTTGTGTAACTACCCTATGCCACTTTGGGATCATTGATGACCCATACTATGCCTAGATTTATCTTTCTTATCTTCCAAATTATCTATTAAAGTAGGAATTGAGTTCTTGTTTGCCATCCCTCATCTAGGTGTAGCAAGTATTTTCCAAAATCACTTTGTAAACTCTTTTGAGTTAATCAAAGATAGTTTGTAGATTCTTTTTGGATGCTAGTGTACTCTTTGGGAGTTAAATTTTTAGAATGTATGCATGGTATGATCATTTATAGGTCCTTTCATGTGATTATATTTTAGATTTTAATTCATTACAAGTTTTATGAAATATTAGTATTCATGATTTCTCTTGAAGTGTCATAAGTCCATATTATATTGCACTGACCTATCACCATTGGTCCTTCAAGTTATAGTTTCATGTCTAACATTCATATAAAACATTCATGATAGAACATCATTTGAGAGTATAATTGGTAATTATATTCATTAGATTCACTAGCAGTTGTCAAAGGGGATCATTGAGAGTGGATCCTTCATTATTTGGTACATCACCACCTAGAGTAGATATTTTGTATTAGTTTTCATTCCTTTACCTTTTCCTTGTGATATATTTAAACCTTAAAAATCTTTGAATTGCAAAATTAGCGATTGATCCCCATGAAAGCTAGAGGTGTGAATTGTAAACTAGATAACCCATAGTCTAGATCATTCCCATGTTGGACTAGGTTTGAGGTTAGGACTTGAAAAATTCTCTCCTCTGCTAGGGTACAACCTAGAACTCCAAAAACCTAAAGTTTTTAAACCCCCTCCATTTTAATTATTATTCAACATATGGGACTATATTGTTCATTATTGTATGATAGATTGTAAAGCCTCAACCTTGGTCATGACCAAAGCCATAATAGACAAGCTAAAACACAAGTATGTGACTAATGAGAAAGGTGTCTTATAGTTAGATGGTTCTCCCATAAAGACTATAGGTGTCTTATAAGACCTAAAGATTATCTTAGCAACCTACCCAAATTGCATTATTACTTAGGATGTCATGGTGGTTAATTTACCGCCATACTTCACCTTATGCCTATCTAGGGATTTGACTATAAATATTAGGGGTTACCTTTTCTCTAAATAGTCATACATGGTATTTAGGAATATATATGGGACTAGGGTCACTATTAAGTCTGAAACTATATCTAGGTTCCATCTAGAGCCCTATATGCCCAAAATTTCAAATGTAAACTACACCATACTTAATGAAGATGATAATACTAGTGATTAAGAGTCTAGTGACCATCTTGAGGTCATATCAGATATCTACCTTGATAAATGGGCATCTAAAAATCATTTATTTGTCCCATACAACACCATTGAAGAGGCAAATTTAGGAGTGTAATAAATGCATGTGGAATGTACTATTATTCCTAGTTTGACAAGAATAATTCAAGAAGATGATGGTTTGTGGACCTTATTATTTGATGGCTCAAGGTCAAAGAGATAGTGGGGTTAGAGTGATGTTGGTTTCTCCTTAAAATTATAAGTAATACTCAACTTCAAGGTTCCAATTCAACTTCACTTCAAACACAGTTGAGTATGAATCTCTTCTACATGGGTTGCAAGAAACAAGGAGAGGCATAAAACTCCTTCATGTAAAAGGTGATAGTGATATTTTGGTACAATAAGAGGTGTTAGTTTAGTCAAGAACCATCAATTAAAGGCCTATAAGGATTGGTTATGGGACCTCATAGAATTTTTTTTCACATTCAACATATAGTCCATACCAAGGGAGGTTAACCACCATATAGATAGGATTATATCCATTAGAGCTCAATATGATATTGTATATGGAGTCAAAGGGAATAAAATTCAACCCAAAATAAATGTCATATGAAATATAGATGTACTTGATAATGAGGTGAGTTGGCAAGTTTTAGATAATGATGAGCAAATTATATGTTTTCTCATGCAAGAGGCATAATTTTGCCACAAAAACCAAGGCAAGTTTCAACACCAATATGATGATCAGATAGTGCAATTGAGGTCTAAAATTTTTCCTAAAGGACTTGTGACATTGGAAATCATCTTAAATGAATAATATTAAATGAGAAGAGATAATGTATGTATCTCTACATAGGAATAACATTATGAGAGGGTAGAAATATTTAAGGACAAACTATTAAAGTTGTGAAAGGTTAACACAATAGAAGATAAATTTGTATTTATTTATTCATGTCAAGAGTATTCATATGTATTTGCATGGAAGTACCATGAATTGAAATTCTTTGACCCCAAACTTGCAAAACATATGATAAAATTGGAAAGCAATGCAAAGCCAGTGAGATAAAAAATAAAGGCCTATCAATCCAAAGGTGGAGGAGATAATGGGAAGGGAGTTTTTAAAATTGATTGAGTCAAAGATAATATTCCCCATCAAACATTTCTCATGGGTGGAAAACCTTGTGCCAGTGAGGAAGAAGAATGGGGAAATATGCTTATGTGTTGATTTTAGGGACCATAACAAAGTTTTTCTAAGAGACCACTACACACTACCCTCAATGGATTAGATAATTTAGAAGGTTTCAAGATATAAAAGGCTCTCATTACTTTATGGATACTCTAGTTAAAACCAAACATTGGTTAAAGAGGAGGATATACATAAGACTACCTTCACCACAAAGTGGTTCACTTATGCATACATGAAAACTCCCTTTGGACTATCCTAAGCAGGGGAAACTTTCCAAAGGGAAATAAATGTTAAATTTGAGGGTTTGATCACTAAAATGATGATAATCTACCTTGATGACATAAATTTATTCTCCAAGGATCCTGTAGACCACATGACTCACTTGAAATTGGTCTTTGATAGATGTAGGTAGTTTGGAGTGTCATTAAATCCTAATAAATGCATCTTTGTTATTCATGAGGGTAGATTTTTGGGTCATATAGTGTCAAAATATGGTATTTATATAGACCTTGAGATTTTATTACAATCTATATTTACCCCTTCCCAAGTATAAGAAAGTTTTGTAGAGTTTCTTGGGAAAGATTAACTTCATAAGAATATTTATCCTAAGCTTTATAAATTTGGCTAAACCTCTTACTCACATGATAAGGAAACATAAGGAGTTTATATGGAAAAAAAAGGGTATGAGGATATTTTAGGCCATAAAGGAGGCCATATCTCATGCCCCTAAACTTCTTAATCCTTATTTTAGCAAGGAATTCTACTTGTATGCTTTCTCTACATTAGATGTAATTTTTTCGATGTTAATTTAGTAGAATGGTGAAGGCCTAAAGTAGCCTATTTCTTTCTTTAGTCAAGCCTTAGAAGGATATAAATAAAGGTATAGTTTTTAATAGAAACATGTGCTTACTGTGGTGAGAGAATTTAAGAAATTTAGGCACATGTCAAATAGAAATATCATACTCATGTTAGTATACCCCAACATCAAGAAGTTCATACTCAATAGAGACCTCAATAAGAAGAGAGCTGGGTGGGTAAAAAAATGCATGGAGTATGAACTTGAATATATAGTTATAAATATTATCAAGGGTAGAGGGTTATGTGATCACCTTATGATAGAGGTAAAGGAAGGCAAAGATCAAGTGTTAGTACTCCATGATAGTCAACAAGTAGCAACAAATAACACCCCTCTCAATTAGACACATGATGTGATCATATTTATTCAATTAGACCAATGTCCTAAGGGATTGGATATAGATAAGAGGAGGAATTTTAGTTTACAAACTATACCCTATGTCTTGATATATGGAGTCATTTTTAAGAAGGACATAGGAGGCATGATTTTGAGGTGTGTGGAATCATGCAAAGTGGATGATTTAATTGAAAAATTTCATGATGGCCCAGCTAGTGGGCACTTTTATGATAATAACACAACCTCTAAGTTAATTAGAGATGGGTACATTTGGCCCAATTTATTTAAATATGCACACTCTTTGGTAAGGAAGTGTTTAAAATGTACCATGTTTGCTAGAAAAAAAAGTTAGATACCCTTCCTTTTCAACCAATATAAGTAGAACAACCCTTCACATAATGGGTATTAGATTTCATAGGGATGATCCATCCCCATTCAAGTGCTAGACACAAGTGGGTCATCATATCCATAGACTACTTGAAAAGGTGGGTTGAAGCAACTACCCTTAAAGAAGCTAATGAAAATTCTATCATAGAGTTTTATGACAACCTTATGACCAGATTTGGTGTGCCTTCAATAATCATTTCTAACAATGCATTATCTTTCAACATCACCAAGGCATGTGAGTGGGATATTTCACATGGAATCTACCTCAATACATTATCTAACTATTACCCATAGGGTAATGGACTGGAAGAGTCCACAAATAAGAAATTGATAAGGATCATCAAAAGGACTATAGAGGATAGTCAAAGGGAGTGGCATACTAGATCAAGGATTAACTTATGGGTAGACATAGTGACACCTAAGAAGGCTAATGGACACTCCCCATATCTCTTTTTTTATGATAGAGAGGCAATACTTCTTATCTCCCTAGATCTACCTGCATTAGAGCTTGCCCACCAACTTGAGATCATAGAGGATGATGTTATGCAAGTGAGGATGAATGAAATAAAACAAATAGAGGAAATAAGGGGTAGTTCCATGCACACCATGTGGTATAATCAACATCAAGTGTATAAGTCATTTGACAAGAGACATTATTATTTTTAATTAATACTCAGGGTTAAGGGGTCCCTGTCCCATGAGCTTTTGACCAAAACTCCAACTAGTTTGGGCCATAATCAAGGGACCAAATCCATAATAAAATACTAATGAACAACCATAACTAGCATAAGAATACCATCAATATCTATAACTAGCCAAATAATACCATTAATAACCACAATTGGCCTAAGAATATCATTAATGTCTATAACTAGCCCAAAAATACCAATATTCAACCACTACCAGCCCAATAATACCAACAATCAACCATAACTAGCCCATGAATACTTAATGATCAACCACATCTGGCCTCTGATACCAAATTGAGATTTGAACTTGGGTGGTGCTTAAAATAACCAAGGCACTTAACTAACTCACCCACATCTCATCGGTGACAAGAGATATTCTTATAAAATGTTTCAATAAGGAGATATAGTTCTTAAGTGAGATGAGGACCATGCAAAGCAACGAAAACACTCCAATTTTGATAGCCTTTGGAGTGACCCTTATATTATCACATGATACAAGGAGAGAAATGTCTTTGATCTTACTAAATTGAATGGTGAGAGCCTTCCCATCCCTATAAATAGGAGGTATCTCAAAGTTTTCTACTAAGTCTCTTTCATGTTCTTTTGTATATAGGTAGGTAGGTTTGTCTTTTACCTCAATGTGCTCTTACACAAGTGTCATGTTTGTTATTTGGTTCTATTGATTAGGTAGTTATGTGTTGTCTTCCTTATTTTTTACTATTGTTTGGTTGTGTATCATTGTTTCAAGAGTGTAAAAGGTCAAGACAAAGCCTATATGAACTCATGATTCATTTGTTAAGTCATCATGAATAAGTTTGACCAATTTTTTGGGTTCCATGACCAATAGGCTAGTTAGGACAGCTGAGTCACTATAAATGTCAGTCAATTTCTAGTCCTAGACCTATATATTAGCCAACCTTATGGCTTAAGGTAATGTTCCATCATTGATATTGTGGTTGTGGTTCATGTCATGAGTTGAAAAGGGTGTTTAGTCACTCCACTATTTGGTCATTTTTCAAAATTTCCTTGTTAGTCTCTATAGGCCCTTTTACCTATTTTCAAGCCTGAGTTCAGTAATGTCATGATGTTCAAAGGTGCTTAGTTGGTCCCTATCCACGTGGAAGAGTCATCAACATGAGAAAGATGCAATAATCAAGGCAAATTAGGGAGACAACTTGGTAAAGGTATAAAGGCACATTGGTACTGCATAATAATTAGAGGTATGCCCCTTTTTAAGCCTTCAAGAAACCTTATATGGAATGTTTTAAGGTCTAATTAAGTTTTCATTGATCATAAAGGTAGTATATATGCATTGACATGATGATCTAATTAATAT
The DNA here is from genome assembly GCA_037957365.1 of Torreya grandis. Classification (NCBI taxonomy): domain Eukaryota; kingdom Viridiplantae; phylum Streptophyta; class Pinopsida; order Cupressales; family Taxaceae; genus Torreya; species Torreya grandis. Next base: position 63,889 of record JARHVA010005069.1, on the reverse strand, counting down.
ACCTCCCTTTAAGGCATATACTTGTGTATAGTCAATGGTTTTGGTCATAATAAGATGTTATTTAGCCTTGATTGACCACTAGATCAACCCATATGCCTCTAAAGGACCTCATTATCTCCATCAAGCCATCATGGGATAGTTTCATACCTCATTTAGGCCTACTAGCACTATAGTCAATGCTAATTCCTCTTAAAAATGGGATACACATGATAAGTTATGACCTTTCAACTTCCTCAGTTCATAACACTAACTCAAAATGCTATCTTCCAATGTATTTTCCCTAAAAAACACTAGATAGATACATTTTAGGTTTACAATAAGAGAATTTGTAGAGGAAAATGGTAATTTAAAGGTGTTTATTCAATAATACAGATCTATACTATATGACATAGCTTAGTCAAGGGCATGGTTAGGTAGAAAGAGTTTAGAGATATCCAATGGTGAAAGGAATATCATGTTTTAGTGTCTTTTGAGATTAAAACCATTACTTCCCTACTTTGATCTCACTAGCTGGTTTAGAGGACCCCTCAAGTTCATACTTATACCATACAAGAGAAGGTGAGTGAGGGCCCAAGCTCTTGCCCATGGAAAGTAGACTGAGGGAGATAAACATTAATGGATTTTGTCTAGAGGACAAATTCCTATCCTTTATGAACATTCCTTAAGAAGTTAAGGAACCTCTATGCCCCTCTCATCTATAAAGGCACATTTGGAGTCAATGGTTTTCAAAGGATTTTGCCTCATTTGTTAAAACTGATCATGAATCATATTCTCTCAATTATTGTAGAGTCTTCCCATGGTGGTTTCAACATTGGATTCACATGTGTGAGCTTGTGTAGCATGAAAATCTCATTGACTATTTTGTGTGTATGGTCTACATACCAGTTGTGTAAAGAATAGAGTTTTAGTGCCTACATCAAAGGCTATAGGTAGGGTTGAAGAGTTAGAAAGGGTGTTTTAAGTCTTAAAACCTTATTACTCAAATAAAAGGCTAAATATCCCCTTTTAATCTTATAATACATCAAGGAGATCAATTTATGTGTGTTTTAAAAACCCTACATGGTAGATTGTGTATATGTGGCACAAACACACCTACAAGGCTCCAATGTAACCCAAAGGATGTGAACTAAATGTTGAAGTCAGAATAGATTACCTTCATGACCTTTATATAAAATTTCACAACCATTATGGTAGACTCACAAGTATAAAAACCACCTTTTATGTATACAAGTCCACTCAGTCCCTATTTATCAATATTTAAGGTTTTTTTTGGTGAAGGTTAAGGTATTTATGAGAATCCAAGGTTTAGTTTTGAGACTATATACACCTTGTTTTTGCCTCCAAACTTCCATGTTTGCTTAGATATGATAAGAGGGTCTATAGGGTCTATTTGGATTGGTATTAAGAGAATCCTTATGTCCATTCCATGCCATTTATTATTCATTTAGTTTCACTACATTTACACTACCTTTTCATTGTGTTACCATCTTGTTTCCATGTTCATCTCATCTCATGTGTCTCCACTATCAATTTTTCCATCCATCCACCATCCAACCAAGATTGGACCATGCCAAGGTGATATATATAATTTATTAAAACCATCATGAAAAATAAGGACATTAAGTGTTAAACTGATATAGCCATACATTAGTCTAAGGGTGAAAAATGTGCACTTACAACTTGCCTTAAAGCTACTATAATAGGGTCTCAAGAAATGCCAAGTGGATTGCTAAAATAATATAAGGTTGGTATGATCATGATGGAGTATGCATGATAATAAATTTTTATTATTATTTAATTAAATTATACCATAGTTTTAATTACCATATGAGTCATCTCCAACCTATATAGACTTAGAACAACCCTATAGCTAGTCATAGTGAGAGAAAGTCACAATTGGCATTACTAGAATATAGTGGTGTTTCCATATAATTTGATTTAAGAGGAACCATACATATGAAGGGAGGAAAGTTTAACATTTTTTAGGGTGTAAAATTTAAGGCCATTATCCCTGAAGAGATAAAATGATGTCATCATGACCATCAAACTACAAAGGCATGTACAAGTATAAAACCTAAGTTTGAGTGAAAATATGGGGTTTTAAGGGAGGTATTATTAGAAATATACCATTGGGGAATAATTATAATTAAAATAATGTGAAAAATACCCCCATGGTCATAAATACCCTTAGAAAAAATCCTACATATCATGTCAAAGTTTGCATGCTTGAGTGCTCACTCAAAAGGTAGTTTGGGGGCTAGTTTTGACCAAAATGATGATTTGGAACCATTAAAAACACAAAAAATCATCCAAAATAAGTATATATGGTTTTCATGACATATTAAAATGGATAATATGTTCACTTGGTTTGGAAAAATAGTGGGTATACCCACTTTTTTGTCTTAGACTAAGGCTTATCTATTATAGATATAGAGTAAGTTGAAGGCTCATCTAGGGTATATTAGGTCTATAGTCTATTTAAGACCCTAGGAGGTTTTGAACCAAGTGGATAATAATATTTTAAGGTTCCTAAAACTCATATAGAGACTAAATTATTAGGCCAATAGTACAGGCCTTAAGATATGAGATGATATACACAATTAGGCAGACTTACACACAGACAGAGTGACACCTTGGGACCTATATAAGTTATTGTAACATATATAATGGACACTGTGAGGAGTGTGAGTATGTTTTAAACCCAAAAAATAGGTTACAAGTTTTAGGAGGTGGAATAAGTGATCCAAATGCCATAAAACCTAGCTTGAGCCAGTCCACCTGCATGTAGGTAATTTAAGGGGCATGTTTAAATTCTCACCCACTCTACCACAAGCATCCTCAGAGCCAAAGTTCATAGGGAGATTTAAGTATAAATATGGAATAAAATATCTTTGAATATTTAATTTAAATATTTGGATAATATTTATGAATGAATTCTAAAAAAATAAGGACTCAAAATTGCCTGTAAATAACCCCAACCCCACCTTCTAATGTTCATATCTCTAAGGAGCCTTTGCATGGGAATCTATCCTATTCATGAGAGATGAAGGTATCAATGACCTAAAAATCCATGGTATTTATTTCAGGTTTTGAAATCTATACTTTATGAACCATTGTTAAGATGGTAGACATCTCAAACCTTGCATAAAGCCTAGAAATGACTCGATGATGACATATCACCCCAAACCCCATTCAAATGAAGGGATTCATCCATGAAATAACCTTTAAGGTATTTTGAAGTCCTCTGAGCACCACCATGGCTCCTTGGTTTGCAAATTCAAGGTCAAAGTTAATTTAAAAGGCCTAGAGAAGTTACTTTGAGCTCAAAGATAAGGATACAGAAGATATTCATGTGTAAATGAGTTAGAGAAGGGAGGATGACTCCCAGAACACCTAACTAAGCCTTTTGGTGGTCTCCATTCTAACCTCCATCACCAATACATTAAATAAAGAGGTTTAGGTGTTGGAACACTCAATTTTACACACCCTAAAAAAGAAAATTGACATAATTAAGATAATGGTGGTCCTCTCTAAAGTACCTAAAGTGTTTTTAAAGTTATACATGACGTAAGGGCAGCCCATAGAATAGTATGCAAGTCAAAGTTTATGGTTCAAGTGTGCATTTAGAAAAAGATTCAACCTTCACCATGACTATTCCATAAAAGGGGGTAGAATATAATAGAGTTTGAAGAGTTCGAGTGTTTTGAATCCTCTTGGGGGACACCATTACATTATACTAAAGCCTTTTAGGCTAACCTAGGCCCTAAAAAAGCCATTACAACATACCTTTATAATTATAGATAGATAGAGGTCATTCAAAGAGCATATTATTAATATAAGAAGCACCTTTAAATGCTAACCAAGGCTCAAGGGTTATGCTTGGGAAGTATAGATTCTCATGGGAGGTGAGAGTGATTATTGGTTTGGGATTAGTGTAGTTAGTTTAGAAACCCAAGATCAGTTATCCATGAACTAGGCCTAAAACTCCCAAACCCCCTAAAACCTATAATAAAACCTAATAATGACCAATATAGAAAGGTTTAAGGAAAGACACATTCTTTTTCTTTGAAGTTTTTCTATCACTTGGATCATGTTGGGGACTTAGGAGGGACCCTAATCAACATTTTGGATGGTACAAAAACTATATAGGGACCTCTCAAAGAGGTAAATTTTTAGCGTTTTAGTTATATTTTGTGTTACAAAGCCTAAGGAAGAATTATAGACCATGGGAGGATAAATTTTAGGACTTTTTATATCCATATAACATTAATATAGCTCATGAAACTCACTGAAAGTGTTCTCATCATCTCCATCTAAATTGCCAGTCTGTGAGGTAGTCTAATTGGTCTAGTCATGCAAGGCTAACGTGTGTTGTAGGTGAAAGACTCTTTAAGAATATAAATTTCAATGCACTAGAGGTTATAAAAGGACTATATAAGTCTCTTTAGATGAAACTAGAGCCTAAGTTCAACTGTTAGATCATTCACATAGTGGATATGAATAGAAACTTGGAGATCAAACCACATAGGCCTACTTATGATGTAAATGGAAGGATATAGTGAGTAAAGGGTGGAATGAGGTCATTAATGGACCATATCCATGCATTTTAATAGTCATCTAGGTGAGCCTAAACTAAAATAAGAGCCATTATTATAGGTTAGAGGTAGTTTTATATACTATTTAACATGCATATTGATGGGAAGGCTACTCATTGCCTTAAATGGACCTATTTACACCCCATGTGCATTTCATAACTACCAAAAGAGGGAATAATGATATATTTTTATAATTTTCATGGTATTAATTATGCCAATTGAAGGAATTATAGCTTCCATAATGCCAAACTTGGGCTTATCAATGGAGTGTCAATGCTCCAAGAAAAGGACAAGCTTGTGTAACTACCCTATTCCTCTTTGGGCTCATTGATGAACCCTCTATGCCTAAATTTCTATATATTATCTTCCAAATTATCTATAAAATTAGGAATTGAGATCTTATTTGTCACCCCTTGGTTGGGTGTATTAAAGCTCTACCAAAATCACTTTTTAAACTCTTTTAAATCAATAGAATATAATTTTTAGATTCTTCTTGAATGATAGTGTACTCTTTGGGAGTTATATTTTTAGAATGCATGCATGTTATGATCATCTAAAAGTAATTTCATGTTCCTAAATTTCATATTTTAGTTCATTGTAGGTTGTATGAAGTGTTAGTAAGTAGGATTTATCTTGAAGTGTCACAAGTCCATAGTGTCTTGTATAAACCTATCACCTTTGGTCCTTCAAGTTGTAGGGTCATGTCCAACTTTTATATAAAAAAATCATGCTAGAACATCATTTGAGAGTTTTATTGGTCATTATCTTCATTAGGTTCACTAGTAGATGTTAAAAGGGATGATTGAGAGTGGATAATTCATTATTTGGTGCATCACCAACTAGAGTAGATCTTTTGTATTAGTTTTCATTTCTTTCCCTTTTCCTTGTGATATATTTAGACCTTAGAAAGATTTGAATTATAAAATTATGTGAGATAGCCCATTAAAACTAGAGGTATTACTTTCAAACTAGACAACCCATACTCTAAGGTCACTCCCATATTGGACTAGGTTTGAAGATAGGACTTAAACACTTTTATCCTCAGTTACGGTGCAACATAGAACTCCAAAAATATGATGAAATGAGTGATTATAGTTATGTGGAATTTATTTAGATAGTTTAAGTTTCATATCTTTTGTGAAGATATTCAAAGCTTCATGATTGTAGAGAGAGATTATCTTCATGTCTAGTGTGTTGAAGAAGGCTAGTTCAATCTTGGGTAATGACCTATATGGTATAAGGAGATTTGGTCAAAGGAGAATTATGGGAGATGTTTTGGATTATATCTCATATGTATGGAGGTGAGTAGTGAGATACATAAGGTGTCTTGAAGATCTTAAAGCGGTATGGTTCCTAGTAGGTCTGTGTGATGGACTAGTCTTTAAGTATGAACATGACTTGTAGAATCATGATTTTGGTGATATGAATGTGTATGAGCTCTAAAATTGTGAAATTTAGTGTTAGATAATGTGATAAAGGTTTTTAGTTGATAAAATGACTCTTAGAGTGAGCCAAATGGGTATGTTCTTCTTTAGTGGTCTTCTCATGAACCTAATCTTAAGACCCTAGGTGGTAGTATGAGGTATCATGTTTAGGTTTAGAGGCTTGTGAGATAATGTGAAAATTAATTAAGGTTTTAAATTATTTTTAAAGTATATTGGTGCATTTTGAGGTTATGATTTGAAGGAAAAAACATGAAAAGTGGGTCTTAAGGTCTTTTGTGTGATAAAATGCAATATTGTAGACAAGAAAAGGGCTTTATCATACTTGATGACATGTGTGATTGTTTCATGGTAATTTTAGATCTTAGAAATATTTTTAAAAGAGTCCTAAATTTTTTTCCAAGCATTAGGTTTTGGTTTTAGTGGAAAAACTTTATGAACAAATGTTAAGAATGGAAACCAGTCTAAAACCCTCCTAAAACCCTCATATTGACTTGATATGTAATATATTGATGGAAATGGATTATAATGGATTGGATGATATATTTTTATTATTTTATCATGTGAAGGACTCTCCCAGGTACCTTTAGGTGGAATTTGTATATCAAAAGAGTGAGTGGAAGCTACATAAAACCCCTTATTTCTCATAAATTTTGTATAATAGGTAGGTTGACTGAGTCAAAGTTGTAAAATGACTATAGGTTGAATATTTTTAATTATAATATATTAACATGGTGGTTTATAAGTAATTTAAAAAATTTAAATATACTAAACTAGTCATGGAGGTTGGCATATTGCTAAAAAGTCCACTAGTGAAGATATTGTGAAAAATTGGGCAAAAGTGAGAATGAGATTAGGGAAGTGTTGGCATAGATTAGGGATGAATATAAATTCATGGGGTTATTTTAAAATACCTATATAACATATATAATTTTAATTTAAGTTTTTAATATGATCATAAATGAGAAAAATGTTGCTCTCAAAGTGGCATGTTTAACATAGTGAGGTCTGTGTGGGGTGGAGACATGATATTAGTATATAATACCAATATTTATATTGAAAATTTTAATATATTTATTTAAATATGTCATAAGTATGATTAAGGATAATAAAAAAAAATTAATCTCATAAAAGTGTTCAAATAGGTTTTTTAAGTCTTGGTTTCCATGACTGTGTTTTTGGAGCTACAAGCAGTTTTTTGTGTATGAATGAGATTGATGTTCTTGAGTTTGTATGCCTAGAATTGAAGAATAAAATTAACATGAATTTTTTATATATGTCTCATATGTTCATTTTAATAATTTTTTTTCATGATAAATTCTTATGAAGGTGTGAAAAGTCAAAGGTTTTTGACTGGGTTCTTGAGGCCTATTTGCAGTTCCAAGTAAGCATAGGAAAATGGTTTGTTTTAGGTCTTTTGAAATGTTTGGTGAAATATAATGAAAATTATTATGACCATAAGGTAATTAATGTTCTATATACATGATTTTTTTAATTTATTTGTGTCAAATTTAACTATATACTTTAGATATTCAAGGCAGACTTTTTGGAAGTAAGAAGGCCTAATTGTGAGTAAACCTAAAAGTGTGGTCCAAGTAGTGAATTGGACTAAAAGATGGTATGGACCTATATGTATGTTATCAAGGTATATTTTAGGTGTGGAAGTGTTTCATCCATGTGTTGAGGCTCAATATGTGTCAATGAGGCTAAGTGTAACATGTTGCTTGAGATAGACCTAATACATTAGGTCTTTAATAAAGCCTAAAATAAGATTGAGGTCTAAATGTGTTTGGCCAACCTAATGGTGATACTGTTTTGATTGATTATTGTGTGTAACATGTAATAAGACATTTTTTTGGTCTGAACCTGATGGATTAGTGATTTTACTAATAGATAATGTGAGTGAACTAGTGACAAGTATAAGAACAAGGCCAAATAGGCCTATTTGAGCCAAAAAAAGAAGAATGAGAGTGAAATCAAATAAAAGAGAACCTTAAGGAGAAGAAGGAGGTAATTTAAAATATTAAAATGGAGTAGAGGATTAGTCATTAATATCTAATATAATTTCTAAGTATGATGATAAGGTCATTTGACCTAATAAGCTAGTAAGAGGCATATTGAGTGAGGAATCTTAAGAAGCTGTTATGAGAGGGATATAAGGTTGAGAAAAGAAAAATGAGTTGATTTTTTTTGAGAGACTATCAAATATACATTATTTATGTGTTATTAATATATTAAAACAAGTGGAATTAATATATAGATGATATATATTTGAAGAAGAGGTCAACATATATTAGTTGAGCAACAAGGTATCTTGAGGTGATCAAATTGGTCTTGGCTAAGTTGGTGCTTTGTCAAGGAGTGAGAGCTGCCTTGTAATATTTTTGGTTGTATAAGTTTTATTGAATTTTTTAAGTTGGTTTTGAGTCACTTAGGGGGTTTTTTACTTCCTTTAAAGTTGGATATTACTAAAGGACTAGTTGAGTTGGTGTTTTACTAGTAAGGGGTTGGTGCTCCTTATGGGGTTAGTGCCTCATTAAATCTTGATTCATTACTTATAGGACTATATTCCAAGTTTTTTTTCAGTGGGTTTTATCTCCCATGAGTATTTAACAAATATCTCTTATGTTCATTTTTTGATATCTTGATTCATGTTTACATGATTGCTTCTTTATGCATTGCTTGATCACTATATTGGTTTGAAAGGTTAATCATTATTAAGTGGAACGAAAAGATTGTTTTAAGAAACTAATTTACCATGATCTTAATGGTAGTGATTTTAAAATTATCATGATGATTTCACCACCACATCACTATTGTTTCATATAGAATTTAAACTAGTGAACACATATGATTAGAATTAGAGTCATAGAAGGCCTCAAGGTAGTAGATGAATTCATAGACTTCCATTTTCTTGTGAAATAATGGAGATTCATTAATATTTTATTTTAGTGTATCCATAATTAGTCCTTACATGAATTTTATAGTGATAATATTAAAAAATATATGGTTCTTTTGATACTCATGAAAAATTTCTTCACAACTACCAATGGAACCACACACTCTCCTAATAAGGTCATAGTCACCTTGGGACCAGAAATTACAAGCATTGTTCATAGTATCATAAAGGGTATATGTGTCTATCCATCAAAGGATGCCATTGGGATTAGGATTATGATGTTCACCAACTTGAGTTGTGATGTTTTAGCTATTATTAGTATCCTCATCTACACTAATAGGTTTACATATATGGGCCCATATGTTTGGTCTAATGGGATGATGACTCACTAATCAATATTTTAAAAAATTATATATCAATTTTTGAAGCTTAAATAAATTTTTTTAACATATCACCAAGTATGAACCAATAGGGCTAGAAAATCATCATCTTCAGTGAATTCTAGAACTTCAAAGTTAGCCTTGAAAGGTACTCTAAGGATATTGATAGTTGTTTTTTAAGAATGTCAATTGGTAGAGAATATGTTTTATTAGCCATAAAAAATACATGAGGTGATGGTTGTAATTTCATGATATCCATTTTCACCATGCATCTTTTGTGATGACATTGACCTCAATTCTAATGTTGACTAAAATGTCTCAGATCACCCATCCATCAATGGTAGCATTCACTAATATTTCCTTATCCTCTTGAGGGTTAAGAGGAATAGGAGTATCTTATCATTGAGCATGGTTTAATTTAATGATCTTTAGCTGGACTTAGCACCTGATATTCAATAAAATTACTTAACTATGGGATAATATCTTCTTCTAACAAGTGCTTACAAAGTTTTTAGAAGTCATCTTGTGTTGGGTTTTGATGTTTAGTGGATTTTTATATATTAGTAGGTTGGGAAACATCATGGTCCTTAAGGAATTTAATTTCCATTTTTAATTATCATAATAAGTTCATAATAAATTGGAACACTTATTTATATTTCTAAGCATCAAGATACCTTGTTGCATGAGGCTCTTCATATTATACCTTCTTAATGGGTAGAATAGATGTAGATTAGGATTGTCTATTATTATGTGTTGTGATATTTACCTATTAGTCCATTAGAGTGCTAGAGATGGTTTCCAATGTGGTTTATTAATGAATATCATACTATGACCCTTTTCATTTCTTTTATTAAGATGGTTTTATACAAATCAAGGCATTCTTCCAAGTGGTACTCATTTTTACAAAAATCACATGTTGGATAGACCAAATAATATCACTAGTAGTTATATAGAGACCCACATTTATAGCATATACATGGTGGAAAACACCCACCTCATCATCCCTATCCTCATACTCATCTATGATATCCACCATTATCTTTATGATCTAAAATAGAAATTTGATGTGTACCATGTGCGTACACCTCATGAATATCATTGATCAGATGACAATATTTTGTGTCATGGTTATATGAATTGCATATATTATAGTAGTTAAACACTTTATATTATTTATCCCTTTATAATATAGGACAAGAGTGTACATCATGCTCTTCATGAAAACTTTTACAATACTACTCTAATATAGTGTTAATGTTCTTTCAAGGACAATTGTTTCTTTTATGATATTCAAAATAAAAATTAATACACCAAAGACAAATATGAGTGTCATGAGCATTGTTTATAGTTTACTTTTCTAATTGTGATGCCATTAAATATTTATGAGATTTTATAATGGGACTAATTCTAATTTCGGTGCTACCAACAACTTCAGTATGGAGGGAAGCTTGTAGGGAATTGCATAGGTTGGTAAAGGTTATTTGAGATAATTTTCATCTAAAGGGAAGAAAAAAGCCTCCCATAAACCACTAGGCATGATAATCAAAATTTATCTTCAATGATATCTTAGATAAGAACATCTTGAATCATGCATTGTACTCATGCACGCTTTCAATTAGCTCTTGTTTTATATCCTTAAAAATAACAATAATTTATTTCTAAAATTATATAATATTGAAGATATGATGTCTTGAGCTGGTCATAATAAACTAATGGTTGTTGAAGTTCATACTTCATATACTACTTGTGTGCTCTTTTTAGAAGTGTGGTTACAAATTATGTTGCTTTCCACTCAGAGGAGGTTATACCATGTGCCCTCCATATGAGTTCACATTTATGAAAATGATCCAAAACATTATCCATGCCTAAATATTTTTGTAAATGAAGTGTCATTTCATAATACATAGTAGGTAGTTGAGGTAATTGCAATAGTGGGTGTTGAGAACTCCTAAGTCCTATTCTTAGGGGAAAGTCCACCACTTCCTCTTGCTCCACCTCCTATTCCACCTCCTAAACCTCCAAAAACAACAAATATACCCAAGATATTGGGCATGGTATTAGGTTTATTTATTATGATTAGACTAGTACCTACCCACTACTTATGCTGGGTCCACCAAGCATACCAAGTTGGACCATGGAATTACCTTGAAGAGGAAAATAAAAAGTAAATTCACTATGGTTTAAAAATTTATAAATAAAAGGTTACCTTAAAGGGTTAGTCTCTAAATATACACTATCTATATCCCAATTATGTATAATTAATTCATCTATCTCAAAATCATGAGCTCACACTATGGCTAGGGAACTAGGTTGGTTTAGGTTAGGTTTTTCAGTCTCCACTACCCAACTAGTTTCTCCCATATATCAAAAAGTTTGCATTGGTCATAATATGAAAGTTTATGAGTCATCCTTTTAATATTATACTTCCATACATATCCTAGCATCACTTCCTTAGTCCTCATGTCCCCTTCCTACTCTACTTTCATGTATAACCCTTTACCAAGCTTCATCATATTTATACTTTTGAAACTCCCACTGAATAGCTACCATTCCAAACCAATAATCCTTCACCAAAACCATTTAATTCCATCCCAATTTTAATACTAATAAAGGATAGGTCTATGTAAAATTTCAATTCCAAATTCAATAAACTACTTCTTTACTTCTAATGGGAAATGTATAATATATTGACTAGGTGGTTCTTAGAGGAACTAGAACTATGCTTCTTCTAGATAGGAGTAGGTGGTTATAATATACTCTAATATATAGCTATTCAACACCTCTCTCCACTATTTATTAACAGATCATGTCCACAATGCTCCTAAGTATGTAAAGGTCCTCTGATGCTCTGTCATCTAAGCTATCCTCTACCCAAAATTTTGTTATCAAACTTGAGCATAAGTTGAGAGCCAATCATTCAAATGAATAGGGACTTCAATAAATAAAGTTTCATATAAAGAGATATAGAGATGTTTTCAACCCATGCACATGCAAAAACTCTTGGTTCAAGATATGGAATCAAAAAATCATCTTCAACCCTGGTAAGCCATCATTCAATATTATCAAGAGATAATTATTCAAGAACTTTCCATTACTATGCAAAATTATATAGGTCCTAGTAACAAAAATAAAATTTTGGGTTTTATATTTAAACTTTTCCCTAGGGGTGATAAATTATCTAGTTCCCAATAAGATAATGCATTGGAATTTCATATAAAACTAAGGTCTTATGACTCACTCAAAGAATGCAACAAAAAATTAGTTCCCATGGGTTAGGTCACATAGTAATACACATGTTATATATTGGTGCTTGTTCATATATATTAATCACTAACTAAACAAAAAGAGAAATACACAACTATTAACTTCACTTCAATTACATAAACAAACACAATCAAGAAGATAATTTCCATTAGATTAAAATCATGTGTTGCACAAGTTAAAATAACAGATTCTATTCATTATAACCAAATATGAACTTCAATTTACATAATTGACATGATGATAAATCAATGATGCAACTTAACTATCAACCATAGTGAAATATTAGGATTATAATATTTTTTGTTAGTTCACTAATTATCACAATCAATCATTACATAATACCAATTTTTAGCAGCATTACAAATCTCTACATAGGGGTATTTATATTTGGTTCTCCCTGACTAGGTTGTTACATTAATTATGACACTTCTAGTGACTATCCAATGATCTCTAGTGGAATGAGGGTCATGGTAATCATTTACTTATTTTTCCTATGGACCCAAGCTTTTGCATCCCTATATTCCCATTTGGTATTGTATCCTTATTACCAAGTGTCCTACTTCATATGGGCCAGTGCTAAACTTGTGTGTGATCAAAGTCTATTATAACTTTTAAAATCACTCCTCAAACATTTCTTACTTCCTTAATTGATTTACCAAGTCCTTCATTCTCAGGTTCTCCATTTGGTTTGCCTCTCCTTTGACTAGGTCTTCTTTCACTATGATGTTTTGCACCATGGTATTCCATTCCATGGTCTTCCTATGCCATGGTCTTCCTAAACCATGGTATTCCCACACCATGTCTATTTTTTACCATAAGCCAAAATACTTAGCCAAAATTTATGGTCCAATATCTACACAATCAAATTAGCCACCACTAGTTTTTGGAACACTGCCTTAACATTATCTCTCAATTTGTTTAATACTATATACTTATTAAATACCCTTCATGGAGGAGCTCATTGAAAATAATTTGATGGATTAGCTTGGGATGGTTGTATATTTGGAGCTTGAAGAGTGTGCATTATTTGTACATGTCTATATTCTATCCCTCCATTTCCAACCATGTTATTATTCTTATTAAAAACCTTAGGTTTTCCAATAATAATAGCTTGAATAAGTGGTTGGGTCTGATTAGATGTTTGACTATATGGAAAAATATTTACAAGGCCCTTAGTAATGAGAAAATTTTCAATTTTCACACCTTTTTCAATGATATTTTTGAATGTGTTGGCACAAGTGAGTCACAAATTATGAGACACCTTAGGGTGTATGTTTTATGCAAAAATATCAGCCAACTATCTATCTAGTAAATTATGTTGAAAGCATCCATATAATGCTCTCCACCATTGTATGTATTCTATGAAGATTTATCCATTTCTTTGTTTTGCATTTCATAAGCAACCACTATTAACTCTTATTCTATGTTGTAAGAGAAATGGTTGACAAACTTATTTGATAATTCATTCTAGTCTATCACTAAACCCTTAGGCAGTTTATAAAGATAATATAGAGCTTTTCCATCTAATCTATGTGAAAAAAGCTGATATAGATAAACACTTATATAGGATACCTCTTGAAAAAGTATAAAAAGGCTTGGATATGCTCTCGAGGGTCACCCTTGCCTTTTTATTTATCAAATTTGGTAGCCTTGAAATGATGTGGAAAGGGAACTTAGATAATTATTAGGTCAAAACTATATGGACATATCTCATCAAAATTATACTTCTTGATTCAATTTCCTATATCAAGCCTTGAAACTATCTCCTTCATCGAATTCCACTCTTGCATGCTTAGTGCATTGGTGGGTGGAATATAATTTTTTCAGAGAGGAATGTGCCCTTGGGTGGTCTTGGTAGGGATATGAACCCTATATACAATAGTTTTATTTAGGTTTACTCTTTAATTTTAGTAAGTTTATCATTAATTGTTTGGTGGTTTATATAAAGTCCCAAAATTTTGCCATTGTGTGCTATATGAATATTGCAGGTTTTGGGGTGTCATTTGTCAGTTCACCAAAGTATGTGTTAGTAGAGATGAACTTACTAAAGTGTTTTAAAAAATACCCCTAATATACAATTAGTATTTCATTCCTTATAGTTGTGAATGGGTGAGAGTCCCCTGATGGTTGAAAAAGGTATGCTTTATATTAGGTAAAATGTGTTTTAAAGCATCCAAAGGTTTATTCTATTCAGGAGCAACTCTAGGATCTATCATAAATGTAGGATCACCTTGAGTATCCTATGTTTGATTGATTACATGTTATTTCTCTTTATAAGTCATGTTGTCAATTAAAGTTAAATCCAAATAAGCTATTAGGTCTACAATAAGTTGATATGCTTACCATTGGCTGATTTTTTGAATCTTGGTAGCAAGATCCTAATTGTTTAGAATAGACTCTACGAGTTGTTCATTTTCAGTACTAGAGGAAGAAATGTTGGTTTTTGTGACATAAGTAAGAGGTTGCTCTAGTTATTTATCCTCTACTTAGATAAGTGTGTGAAATTATTCTATTGGGAAATATGGTGGCAATCTTATACCTCATTCTATCAACTTTAAAGATGATTCATCTTTGTCTTCTAAAGGTTGGTTTTCATAATAACTCTATTTAGATCTTATTGTTATTGGGATATCATAAAAAATAATGAGTGTTCTTCTCCATCATAAAAATGCTCTTCCTCATAACCAAGGTCATAAGATACCCCACTATGAATATACCTTTGTGTCATGTTTGAATATGGTTTTTATATGTTTAATAAGATATGGTTGTGTTTTAAAAATGTGTAAAGGGTGATTTAGACTCTTCAATCAAATAAATACAAGGTGAAATGAGACTATGATAAAAGGAAATGGTATAGTGCCACACAATTATATGAAATTGGTTATGAAATTACTCAACTTTGGTTGGTTGAAATAATCAAATTAGAATAGGGTAAAATAATTTTGGAACTTAAGGTGTAAGTTAACACACAAAAATCTAAGTTTAAAGTGTGCCAATACTGTAAATATATAAGCACAACTATGGTGAGTCAAGGTTATAGAATTTATAATAATATTTTTTGGATCAAGAATAATAAAATGTGGGATAAGAAGCTCAAGATGTGAATTAACACAATAACTACTAAGCATAAATCCAAAAATAAACAAGTAACATAATGGTGCCACATGGTAAAGAAGGAAGGTAGAATGGTCCACGAACTTAGAGCATGTGTAAACTCAAGATAATAAAAGTCCAAAATAAGAATATAGTGAGACAAGAGTCTAGAAAAAATGGCCTTTAATCCAAATGAAAAAATCTCACCCAAGTTACTCAAATCGAGTGAGAAATTTAAAACCAATAAAATTTGGATTAGAACTTAGAAAGACAAGATTTGAATTTTAGATTAAAAAAGAAGGGCTTGTAGATTTTCAAAGTGATGAATGGTTTTAGACTCAAAGGCACAACATAATAACTTTATTTGGAAATTATGAACATAATGTTTGGATTTTACATTTTTAATAAGGCCAAGAGTGATTTGGATTTGACCAATGTAATGCCTCTTTATTCAAAAGAAATGAGTGTATAAAAAGTGTTTGGTTTTTGATGTGTTTTAGTTCAAAAATAGTTTTTAGACTCAAAATACCATGTAAATAAATAAGAACAAGAAAAACACTAAAGTGAACATCTTATCCTAACAAGGTGGCTTTTTACTCTTGGATTTGATCTATATACTCCTTGAGAGGAAATAAGTTATAAACCTAATAAAATTAGATGCACATGAGAAGTAGGGTTTTTAGGCCCCCTATTTTCTTAAGAGATCATATGATGACCTATAAATTTGGGCTACCTGCTCTACACCAATATTACTCCACAACAAGTGTGGTCCCATATTTGTGATTAACACTAAGGCACATCACGTCATTTGGAAACACATTAACCAACTTATGAAAATTTATTATCCTTTTCAAAACCACTACATCTATCAATTTCTTAGTGTAGTGATATGTATAAGTTAAACCTAATTTTTGAGGTGGTCTCTAACTAATGGAGCTTATTTAATTTCTCAAACAAGTGTCCTAGTAAGTTGACCTTAATTTATATACCCCTACCATGGAGTGGGGTTAAAAAAATGCTATAATATGAATTCCTAGGTCAATGCTTCCATATATAACCCATGGGGAGCCTATGAAATCCCACCCATAAGCCAAGACACAAGAAATAAAAATTGTAAGAATTTAGGGTTATATTGGGATCACCCAAATCACTTAAATTTTAGGGAGAGCCTTAACAACTTTCCTTCCATGCTTTGACAAAGTGACATAGGCAATAAGTGAAGTGTTTTGGATCACCAAAGCTCCCTAAAGGGGATGGGAAGAGAGCATACATGCTACACTTATTTTTTAAAATAAACACACAACACCAATCAAAAAGCAAAAAGCTCTTATGAGTACTTAACTAAAGTGTGAGTTAATTTTAGAACACCAATTGAGGTATGAAGTGAAATTTGATTTGGTTGTTGTAAAATTGATACTAAGTGTCTTAAAAACTAAAAATTAGTGTATTAAAAGTCAAAATAGGGTGTATGATTGTCAAATAAGTTTGCAACTTGCTATTTTACCTCTCTATTTTTTTGACATAGGTCAATTCCCTATTCTATAGAGTGTTTTTTCCATTCAATAGGGAAATTCCACCTTTCCTCAAAATGATTTTTTAAAAACACAAAGGCATAAAGGACACTATTTTGTGATCCCACCTATTATAGGGTGATATTGCTAATTTGTAGGGTATTTCTATCAATGAGTAGGGAAATCTTACCAAAATGATAAAAAAGATAGAAAATAAAAGAAAAATAATAGTTACCTACATGATTTTAGTCTAGGACAATCTCACTATTATGTTGGCAAACTTGTCATTCCATAGGTTGAACCTACCATTATCTAGGTTAGTTTTGTCATTTTATATAAAACACATACACAAAGACAAAAAATAGACAACTCAATTTTTTTATCCACTACATAATTTTTCTTTTACATAGGTCAATTTGGCCACTCCACAAGGTGTTCTCATTGATGTTCAGGTAAATTTTACCATTTTATAGGTTAAATTCACTGATTGGTCTAAACATTAAAAAAACATAAAATGAGAGAAAAATAACCTCAAAAGAGGGGTTGAATAAAAAATTAGAAGGATTAAGAGATGTGTGAGATGTGTGGTCCTACCAAGTGTGCTAGAATGTAGAATAAGATTATGAGACAATGTTAGATCATGCATTAGTCAATAAATCTCTAAAATAAGCATCAATACCTAACTTATCAAGCTTAATCTCAAGGGACATAGCTAGTGAATTCAAAGGGATAATTAAAAAAGGAATACAATCAAACCTTCCAAGTAGCTATTCTCCCTCATAAGTGGTCAAGAAGTATGATTTTATTAGATTTGGTGATCTAAGTCTTTATCAATGAAGAGTAGCATTCACCTTCATCATCTCCTAGCTAACCAATGGCTTAGGCTCACAAGATTTGTCAATTTTTGTGAATAAGTGAAGCTTGTCTATATCAATTTCTCCATAGTAAGTTTGTATAACTAAATCTTTATGAAGATAATTCTACATAATAAGTTTAAATAAAAAAAGCTTAAAAATGGTGGTCTTGGTCCTCTTTTTTATAGCTTTCTAAAAATTTCAAGGATTCTCCATGACCATCCATCTTGAGACCAAAATGTGTGGCCATTAATTGATTCAATATTGTAGAGATAAGTAATAAATAATGTCATTAATATTTGGAGGAATGGGGTATTATTGAGGTATGATAGGGCTTAATTATAATATTTATTCCATTAATCATTTATTGATGCCACCCCATTGATGATGTCATGGGATGATGTAAAATTTATTAATGAATTTATAGTAATTAGACATTCAATAAATTTCATGCAATTTTTACTTAAGCTCTTGATTTTGTTGAATTTGCTTAATTTTCTACATTTTTTAGAAATCTATTACGCACGTAATCAACATGGTCAAAAATTTCATTTTATAGATTCATAATATTACTAGAGTATAATTATAAGGTGTCATTTACATATGGGATAATACCCTAATTAGGGTATTATAGATGTGAAATAACACATGCACGTGATGTGTGCTACCAAATTAGAAGAATTCACTGGTCTAGGACATCATTTTGCATGGTCATAATTTAACTTGAAATTATTTGGGAAAATATAATAATCACATAAAACTCATTTCAACATTTAGGGATATATTAACACAAATAGACACTTGTACATAAAAATTTTGAATGATTTAAAGCATTTTAGTGATTTTAGTCC
>JARHVA010005069.1:5000-40000 GCA_037957365.1 Torreya grandis | reverse complement strand
GGAGTGTTGAGGATGTCTATCCTACTCAATTAACACCACACATTTTATATTTGTGATAAAAAAAACCTAATCTCATGGAGGTCTAAGGTTTGTATATAAAATCAATCATAATAGATCATATATAGTGAATAAGGGTTTGTCCATAGAGGAATAGGCTTAGCAAACTCAAACATAGGTACTCCCAAAAGCTTAGAATAGTTCCTAAATAGAGGAAAATAACACCATAAGCGTACACTAACACCACAACACTACTATATAGGGTAAATAACTATTGTATATAAAGGTTTTTGATACCTTAATCCTATTTATGACACTTTGAAAGCTCTTATACCAATTTTTGGCCCTGAGATCCTTTATCTCAAGAAATTTTTAGCTAAGTATTAATTTGTCTCCTTCATTGTTATTATCATAAATATCAAATTAGATTTATTATTTCTCAAGTCACTGGTTATATTTATTGCATATTTTATACCTTAATTTATTGTACTCATCCCTTTAACAACCTAGGGCTTACATTCCATAACCCTAAAAATTTAATTCATTTGGTGAACATGACTTACTTTAAATACTACCCAAACCCTAGCCTTATATGGTTTTAGGGTTTGTATCCTTTTATTTTCTATTCTCAGATATTAGTTCTAAGATCTCAACTTTGTTTTAGTATTTAATTATTTCAATATTTCATAGATTAAATTTCTTTAAAGGTTCAAAATATATAACTGTTTATTTTCATACTTCCTAACATATAATGGTAGACTTCAACAATCAATTTGATGATACTAATAAGAGACAATTACAATATTTCATTTCCAAACACTTAGATATGTAATATGACCGTATCAATATTGTACACTAAGATATAAACAAATAAAAGATGGTCAATCTTTGACTCCCCTAGATAACAATATTGTTACACCTACCTTTGGGGAAAATAAACTTATGCAACATGTTTTAACTTGATAACCTTAAAAAATAAAAAAATAAATCCTATGGATATTTCTTATTATCCATATGTATAATCCCTTATAAATGAGATTCATGATCTATAGGCCAATTTGTTGCATCTTCGATAGGGTGTTACTAGGTGATCACATGCCTTAGATTCTCATGTTCTTTTACATAAACCTTTGGCACAATACATAACATTAACACATTTTTCATCCATATTTGTGGCACCTAAGCTTAATTTGTATGATGATAAGGGTGACCCATTATACCATCTATGAGATTTTCATGCAACATATTTGGACTATGTGTCCAGTGATTAGATCCTAAGTTTTTCCCATATAGTATAAAGGAATATGATTTATAGTGGTTCTATGATCTTAAAAATCAGTCCATCACAACATTAAATCCATTGGAAGATATGTTTTTGGCACATTTTTCAACCAACATTAGTGATAAGGTTTCATATGCTCAAGTAGCACAATTTAATAAAAAATCCAATGAACCTATAGTAGAAAAAGTCTTGAAATATAAAACCATATGGGTAAATATAACTAACCCCATGGTTGATAGAGAGCTCCAAGACATTCAAACAGAGTCTAATACCAACATTGCATGAGGCTATATTATTTAATAAGTTTCCAACATTCATAAATTTATACCACATAATGAAAGAAAGGGAAGTCAATAATCTATCTATGGGAAAACTAAAATACATAAATCAATTAGATTTAAATAATAAGAGTTATAATAAGTCCCAATACGAGGTAAGGCCTAATGAAACCAAGAATTATCAAAAGGCCACAATTAATACAACTTTAGAGCCACCTCCTCATGTAGTTTTATCATATCTTCCATAAGGAGTTTTCATAAATATTCCAAAATAATCGGTACATGTTTTAAAATAAATATTGGAATGCAATTCCATATCTCTCCCTCCCATAAAATAGGTTTATATGAATTTGAATCTTCTAAATAACTATGATTCTAATGCATTTTGTGACTATCATAAGGCACTAGGCCATATTAAAAATAGATGCATTAGTTTGAGACATAAGATATAAGACTTGATAGAGGCCAATATCATTTATGTGGGCATGCCTACAGAGGAATATAAAATTAAACCAACAAAATCTAAGGCATTTTAAATATTTTAAGATCTATTTCCAAAATATACAACTAATAAGTTAGGAGGCAATTCAGGTGTTTACTACACATATCAATCTCATCCACCACTAGCATCCTATCATACTAATACAAAATATACTCACCCCTACATGATATCATTAGATTATATCATAATATAGTTCCATATATAACTCTCATAACCTTCTTATAGTAGGATATTATCTATGAAGATTCATATTTATATGCACTCTTTATACAAGCCTATGTTGATCATCATCTTATTTATAGTGTCATGGTTGAAAATGGATCAAGTGTCAACATGTGTACCATTAAAATTATATATCATTTGGGTTATTTTGAGTAGTATATTTATGAAAATTATATAGTAATTAATGGTTTTAGTGGCCACATTTAGATATCCATTGGAAAGATTATACTCCCATTATAGGTTGGGCCAACACATGTGGCCACTAGGTTCTTAGTTTTACCTAGTACATGCACATTTGACATATTATTGGGTAGGCCATAGATATAATATATTTAATCCATTCCATCCACCATAAATAAATGAATCAATTATATACAAGCTATCATGTGATTGCAGTTGAGGGGATTCCATATGAGTATCCTTTACCTATCCCATAGGCATATATACAACATCCACTAGTTACAGTTCCATGTATAGTTTCTATTAGTATATCATATATTTAAATTGAGCCACTAGTTCAGGTGAGGTCTACTTATAAAATGTTCCAACATATGCATACTCTCCCATAAATACCCTTATTAGTGATACCCATCCATCAAAGACTTGTTATAGATCTAAAGAGCCTATTTCTACATCTTTCATTTTGAGATTAGTGTTATTAAGTTTGTAGGGTTATCAGAATAGAGAATCCATATTATATAAATCATATAATACTAAATGGGTTCTTAAAACCCTATAGCTTATAGGCTAGTTTAGCTAGGTTCATAGGTTCATAACACAGTTCACACGCTAGTTCAACTAACTTCACAGGTTCATAGTATAATTCATAAGCCAATTCAATCTACTTCTTAGATTCCTATCCCTATTCCATGAGTAGTGTTAGCTAAAAATCACTCATTATATTCAATTTTTAGATAACAAATACATTTTCACACAACATGCATAATCATTCTTCCTTTGTTTGATATAAGACACCTTGATAGTGAGTCTCTTGTGAGAACCATTGGTTAGTATGTTCCTCCCTACTTATACATAGCATTTTAATTTTTTATCCTTGTATATAATTTAATTTTCATGTTCCTTATACATATCTTATATCCATAAAATAAAAAAATAGTATAATATGTTAAAAAAATTCAAATATTTACTCAAAAAAACAAATTATAGATTGTATGCATTTCCATGTTTATAATTTTTATACTTGTCAAGTACTACATATTATAGTTATCTTAGTATAGTCAGTTTTATCATACATACATGCTTCACTAGTTATTTTATAGTGTTCATAGATGTTTATAGGACCTAGGTCCACCACACAAATCTAGATTTATGATGATCTACCCACTGGGGCATATACAAAGATACATGGATTCCCTATTTGATACATTCACCCATTTGGGGGAATATTATACATAGTTATGATTTCTAGGTTACATAATTATAAATCTATATCAAATATTTAACATTTTTATATCTTGATATTGATAATCCTACATTACTTAGATTTATTACTGAATACTACTACTCTAGACTTAGTTTATGTATATCCTTACTCTTATACAAATTTTTACTACATGTTCATGCACACTTTCATTTCTAGTTTACTATTTTAGACTTGATTGTGCCTATATGATTTTACATATATTCAAGGGAATTTGAATATGCCATTATTACATATATCTACAACACTTCATTTCATTATATGTACGCTTTGGACATGTGCCCATGTCCTTGCGTGTGCCTTCTTGATTATGTATGCAGACATTTGAACATTTCCTTATATGTGGATCTAATACAACTAGATTTCTCTTTGCATATGTGGAAATTTAAAAATATCCTTGTATGCATTTATTTCTTAGATTTAGTGACATGTGCCCATGTCACTTGTATTATGGCCCCTTGGCCTACTTTGCATGCCTCATATGTGTTTTATGTATGATTTCATGTATGTGTCATGGCCATGACACTTGTCTCTTGATTATTACACACTATAGTTTTAGATGCCATGAGGGACATGATGCATCTCCCCTTCCTCCCTAGGTGTCATGATGGACATCACACCCTATCCCCTTAGGTAGTTACTTGGTTTTTTACTTGAATTTGTTGTTCATACACATGTTTACATTATTACATCTATCTTGACAACCTTGTAAATTCTATATCTAACATAAATAATACATTACCAACTTATTCTCATATTATATTAAATTTTGATGTCATGTATATACATTATATTAATTTCTTATTCATATATTGTATGTGTTTAGGTTAACACATATCATGCAAAGCTTTTCAATTTAAGGATAGTTCTTGCATAGGTTTAACAACTCCCATAAAAATAGGGGGAAATCACAAAGGTTTGTCACAAAAATTAGTTAATCTAAATGCACTTAGATTATAGTTTCCAACATGCAAACACATAATATAGAGTTTAGTTTTATAAAAAATAGTGTAAAATAGTTAGATAGAGATCAGACTCAATTGGTAGAAAAAAGCATAGTTGGACACTAGTACCAAAAGTGTACATTAACACAATAATGATATTGTATAAGGTATGGTTCTATTGTTTAGTATTCCCAAAAGCATACATATGTAGATTTTTTTATAAATGTACAATAATTATAGTCCAAGATTACATAATTAAATTAATTATTCTCAATTTTTACTTAGTTTTGTTTAGTTTTACACAAAATCATACTAGATTTTTTAGATTGGGGGAATCATATATAGAATGATAACTCCCATTTTAGTTTTAAATAATCAGATATAGATTAATACAACTCAATCTAGAATCCATATGCTAAAATATTAGATTTGGAGGCATGTGCATAGCACATTATTTCTTTATGATCACGTATACATGAGTTGATCATATGGAATGACAAACTCCATGTCATTATCTATTTTGTACACACTAGACACCATGTTCCAAGCAATACACTAGATTGATTCCTTACTCCATCTACAATGGTTGGCATTACCGCATAGTGCCTAAGCTACATACTCAAGTGTCTGAGGATCCCCTAGGCCAATTTTCATTCTAAAGTTACCAAGCGGACACCAATATATTATATATAACTTCAATTACATTACACAATTTAGTTATATATGTATCTAATATACATGGGTGGGCAATGATGGAGTCATAGTCTACTTGAGTTCTTGAGCCACATACACAAGAGGGTTTAATAAGCCATCATTCCAGTCCATGCTATTCAAAGGTCATGATACACCAAGTAGGGGTAGGAAATAATGGAGTCACACATGGGGATTGATAAATCCATCAGTGCATTCCAACCTATTCAATGATTGATCACTACCTACTTGCATACATATGATGTCAATTGGTATATGCATTGGTTCACATACCTATTAAGGTGCATTCATTATTTTTCTCTATCTTATATATTTAATCAATTTTGTATTTTATTTTCATATCTCTTAAGTAAGGAGTGATATATTCACATTTCATTTCCAAGACACATAATGGAGCATGCTTCACATACTCAGATCAAAATTCATGGACATTGCCTCATAAGTAGGTTTCGGTACACTTGTTTTTCCTTTATCTTAGTAATTTTATTTTTTTGTATTTATAGAATAAATGGGGGGTAAATTTAATCATCTCAAAATAATACTTGAGTGCTAAGAGTGTTAATTGAGACTACACATTCCTAGCTTCACCCTAGACATATCTTAGGGCCTATTCAGACACTTATCTATCTTTCATGTGGGTCCCATACATCCATATACATCTAAAAATCAATCACAAACCCTTCCTTAGGCATCCAAGCCCCTAGTAGCTCAAGTTCTACTACTTGGACATTAGCGCCACAATGTTATTATCTTATTTGGGTGTTATTGTCATTTTCACACTTAGGGTTGGCTTAGACTTAGTTTAAACCACACAAAATCAATAGATAAATATATATACATGAATTATAATCCTTTATAAATTAGATGCAAATATACATGAATAATCTTAGAATAAGTTATGCATAATCTAGGTTATTAATCCCTATTCTACCCTACTACTATATACAATCATCTAAAACCTTCCTAAGTTCAAAATACATATATTTATATTCTCAATAATCACTCAAATCACTCAAATTAACATTCATACTAGCTTAACTTGCACTTGCACCAATACTTAGGTAAGGAGAACTACATTGATGTTGATCCCTCTTTAGAGTATTGCTATGTAGGCAACTCTCATCATAACGTGATGTTGAGGATGTCCAGCCTAAGAAACTAACACCACACATTTTATAATTATGCCAAAATAAAATAGCTTAATCAAATGGAGGTCTAGGGTTTGCATATAAAATTAGTCATAATAGGTAATAGATAGTGAATCATGGTTTTTCCACACATGAACATGCTTGGAAAAATCAAACATAAGTGCTCCTAGAAGATCAAAATAGTTCATGTATAGAGGACACTAGTGACATAAGTGGACACTAGAACCATAATTATACTATCAAGGGGAGGGTGCTATTATCCAAGAGGGTTTTTGAAACCTTTATTCTATTTATGACACTTAGACTAGCTCTTGTACCAATTTTTTGCCTCTAAATCCTTTGTCTTAGTTTATATGTAAGTACTCATTTGTGGCATCTATTACTAATATTAGAAATATCAATTTATCTCAATTATTTCACTATTCATTGGTTGTATTTATTACATATTTTATGTCATGTGTTAATATACTTATCTCCTTTAATAATGTAGGGATTACACTCCATAACCCTAAATATTTTATTCAAAATACACACACACACACATATATCCTATAGCTTTATAATTATCAGAGACATGAGTAATGGCATCAAAAAATTTACTCAATTAAACCCTCAAAATAAATCCCAAAAACCATCTACTCAGATCATTTACAAAAATTTCAATTTTTAATAAGGAAGAAGGGATTTGATATTACTTTCCTAGGCCTAGGAATGGAATGAAATTACGTTCCTCAAGATATAATATTAATATTCAATATTATGAAAAATAAGATGTGTGTGTGGGTGTGTGTAATCAACCCCTAAATAAACCATATATCAGGTATTTAATTATTTGTCCCAAATAATATTTCATATTAAAAAAACCCATTTCATTTTTTATACACAAGTTTAATAAGTAACATGCCTAGTTAAGTAGATTCCAAATTTTGATTGTACATATAGATATATGTTTCCCTTTCCTTTCTATGAGATTCTTTTCTCTTTTCCCATAGTCTACCATGATGTTTATTTATTTATTTACCTTCATTCTTAAACTTTTTAAATTTATTCATGCACATATTTCATGACCTCTATTATATCTTATAATTATGCCACTAATACTCATGAAACTTCCCTCTTTGATTGTTAACTCCTTATATTTCTTCATTTAAACCCATAATCATAATTCCATTAACAAGCATGGTGGCTACATAATCTCTCTTCCTTATTGGTGAGGTCAACCCTCATAATCATAATAAAATGAAAACCTAGTTCTATTCTCATTTACCTTTCCCATTTTATAAATAGAACATCATCATAAAAATGTCATGAAGCTTCCAAACCAAAACCCATATTATATCTATCCATCTAAATATGTAAACTAACTTATATTGTATGAAAATTTGAAATGGTAGTAAAAATAAATTTGATTTTGGGGGTATTTTCCCCCTAAATACTATTGTCACTTGGATTTTCACCCTTTGAGGAGATGTCTCAACTCTCTTCATCCAAGTGGCACAATGGAAAGACCTCTAGGCTTGTGGGTAGCCTAAGGATGAGGTGAATCTCTAGTTAGGGATAACTCTCTTAATGTAACACTTTCAATTGCACTACACCTAAAATTTGTCGAGGGGGGGGGGTAAGGGAGAAAGATAACTAAAATCAAAATATTATAAGGGAGGTGATACACCAAATAAGATGATGACTTCGAATGAGGAAAATGTTACACATGAGAACAAAGGACTAACCAAACATACACTCCTTCAATATGCATCTTATTACATCAATGTTACATTATGAAGTTATGTATGAAGGTGAAAATATAGGAGGAATAGACAATAGGTCTTGAATGACACTAATGAATAGACTAACTCAATCAATTATTGAAAATTTTTAGAACACTTCACATACCCTGCAAGAAGAAGCTTTCCAAATACAAATAAGATGAAATAATGAGACAACATGCTAAGGATTCCATAATATTCACTCAAAAATATCCAACATTCAAGTAGAACACACTATGAAAAATCATCAAGTATTAAGAAAATTAGTTGTATTATTGATCAAATGGTATGTAAATGAGCAAGGCTTTGACATACTCAGGTGGAACACAAGTTACAATGGAAAAAATAGCTAGTTCTTATAGAAATTGAGAGAGATAGGATAAGAGAGAAGTCCAAGGGTCACATAGAAACTTTTCAAGATGAGAGAATCAATTAATTATGCATGAGAAGAGGATATGGGATGAACCATGCAAGGTCAAGAAGCACAAGTGTCCATCCAAGTCATAAAACTCATGAAAAGTGGAATGAAACTCCTCATTCTAGCTTAAAAAATTACCTTCATGATTTGAAATTATTTGAACATATTAAAAATAATTAGGGATATGTATGATGATTTTAATTTCTTTCATACATGCCTCTCCATGCATTGGTTGTAGGCCTAGTCATATGAAAACATCTAGAAAGGAGCCATCATCACATGTAGTCCAAAAAACTCTTCCTTCATGTAACCTACACACTTGGCCTCAAATTTCCATTTAGTTAACCATGAAAATACATGGAAGGAAGTGGATGACACCTATCAAGACCCTTAATTACCTTATAATCATTAGGAAGACCTTAAAAATCCATCCACTTAAAGTTTCCAAACTTCTCACTAGCTTGGTCACTATGCCAGTTAACTGGTTGAGATGAAACAACTAGTTGAGGCACTTCGAAGTTGTTTCAAGGAATGAGATTTATATGGGGAGTTATATTAATTATTAATATTTCCCTTCGTGTGATTTTCACCTCTTGAAACTTTTTGGAACCTACATAACACACAAAATAGTCAAGAAAACCCTATTTTACACCCTATCCATATAATTTTATACAACTCAAAAGGGTGGGGAGGAGCATGAGAGAGTCATATAAAAGGTCCAATAGATTCCATGATCAAAATAGGCCATCATAATGCATATCCAGCTTCATTTCTCTAATTAAGTCCTTCTAAGGGTTTTGCAAGGGTTTTAGCTTGTTTACCCTCTTAAGATTTTTTCATGTAGGTTTCACATTTAAATTTCAAACCAATAACACAAAAAGTTTTCCTAGGACCCTATATAACTCCTCTAAACTTATTTGGCCTCCATGCAAAGCATCAAGAGATATGTGAACCTCCAAAGTTGCTCCATCAAGCTTTTCCTTCCTCTTTTTATAGGCATAAACTATCTCTAAGCCAAAATTTGATTTCTATATAGTTTTCTT
Source organism: Torreya grandis (assembly GCA_037957365.1). NCBI lineage: Eukaryota > Viridiplantae > Streptophyta > Pinopsida > Cupressales > Taxaceae > Torreya > Torreya grandis. Next base: position 30,251 of record JARHVA010005069.1, on the reverse strand, counting down.
GAATTCCAAGAGATTTTTTAAATATTATGTCATCTAATAAAAATAATCCAATAGGGAAAAAATCATACCTAGGGCTATAAATATGAATGACCTCCTCTTCAAACACTAGGCATAAACCTTGCTTAACAGGTCTGAGTTACCTTAAAGCATAAAATAAATTTTTGATGGTTTTTCATACATACAATAGCTTAAAAACATTTGGTTTTCCACAATATACATGTTATAATTCATTATAATTCTCACTCCATACTAGAAATGAAAATCATTCTTTATTTAGCTTTAGGCCTCAATTGTGTTTACTAGGTCTCCCTGCATAATTGAGGGTTTAGGATAACCTATTTGGTTCCAAAATATTTAACAAGGTTCATAATTTTGGTTTAGATTTAAATTAACTCCAAAAATCTATCAAGATTACCTTAGATCCTGGTTCATATCTTTCTCTCCTTTCTCCAAACTGTAGGGTTTATGCAAGGGGAAAGTACCCTCTATCCAAGACAAAATAGAGGGAAATTCCCTTATTTATCCAAACAAATTAAACAGTGAAGAAGATTATTTAAGTGTAAAATATTATATCCACATAATTTTATCCCTTTGTCTTAAGCCTAGACCCTCAAACTTCAATAAAACCTCAAGATAGGCTTGTTAGATGTAGACTATGCAAGTCTTTCCCAAGTGGATGGTGTGTGCTTGATTAGAGCCATTTATTTACTTGTTTTCCATCATGATATTTATATAAGACCAATTTTAATATGAGGTAGGTGTTATCATTCTCTCTTACCACTCCAATCTTCCATATACCTTTCCATACATTGAACTTCTAAGGACTGAGTTCTATCATGACTGTGTTTTGCTCCAATATGCTACACCTGTAGGTGATCATGTGTGGTTTAACCTTGGAATAAAAGTTTAAAACCTAATATACTTATGTTATGTTAATTTTTGTGTTTTTTTGGATCATTTTAGATCATATTTATGTATGGAAACCTTCACACCTCACTCCTCATCCCACTAGTTGTAACAATCAACACCTCGTTGTAGGTTGCATACAAGGCCTTATGTAGGATTTTTCACATTTATAAGGGATTATAGAGGTCATAATGGTCTTGATGGAATATTTTAATTTAATTTTTCATCTTTTTAACTCTACCTACACCCTTAATGTGTGCCTATAGTTCATAAATTGAGTTCTACCTGTCATGACTATGAACTCTACCTTTAGACTATTGTAGGTGAGTATTTATTTATTTGGACCTTATACACGATGATTGAAGAATTTAATTGAATCATGTTAGTAAAATAACACTTTATAATGATTGGATTTACCTTGTATGGGATAAAACACCATAAAAACACCTATGCCAATCCACTGTCTACTTGTCATGTTGTAGGTGCATATTTTTCAGTGTGTGGACACCTGTAGGTGGCTATAGAGCTTGCAAAACTATGAATAAACCTTATAATGATGGTATTCATACCATTTTGTTCAAAATTAAATCCATGAGACTAATATATCCATGAATTAATGCCTTTTTTTCAACTTTAGGATATCAAAAGGTCATTTAAACTCAAATCATATAGATTTTAGTGCTTTTAAGGGCATATTTAAGACCTCATATAACTACCTTTCATCAATCCTCTTGAATCAATTTTTTTCATAGGTATTATCCATACCATAGGTTAAAATATTAACCTCTTTATATGCTTTTAAATAATTTTTAAACATGTTGAAAGAGGTGAACAAAAACCCCTTAGACCTCTATTTTCACTTTTTGGGGAAACCTTCCTAGAATTTAGTCATCTACTTCTTTCAAGATGTTTACTTTTCCAATTGTCTATTAGACACTTCAAGCAGGTTTAAAATGGTCAAAAACTATACCAAAATTAAAAATAAGGCTTCTTCCATGTTTCAAATCCTCACACGAGAACTCTTAAAGCTCTATGGTACACCTATAGATGAACATTCTTACACACATGCAATAAAGTAGACTAGATTGTATACAAGGTACTTATCTTTGTGAACACCTCATATTCCCTTGTAAAGAATTAAAATGAAAATTATCAGTATTTAAATATTAACACATTTCCCTAGTCCCTCACCTTTAGCATGATGCCAATAGAAGGCCCCTGTAGGTGTGCATTAGTTATATGTAGGCAATGAGTGTGGAATAGAGAAACAATAGTGGATAAAAGGCCTCATGGGTAGATAAAACTAATTTTAAAAATATAAAATACATGATTTACATTAAATATACTTTAATAAAAATTTCAAAAAACTCATTCCAATGTGAAATCTCTTGAGAAATCTAGAATAGAATAGGTAGGGTGTTTAATGATTGGTTTAACATGGTGAATGAGCTTGTGACCAAACTTGCACTCTCCAAAACATAAAAATGAACTATATTAAATTTTTTATGGATTGAATTAATTGATACACCTTGATTATCTCTTCATGAATAGACCAAACTAGCTCCACATGTGACTTCAAGTGGGAAGGAGTGAAGAGTTGACAATAGGGAATGATAGAATGAGAAGTTTACCAAAGCATGATATGGTGAAACCAAACATGATAATATATGTTAATATGGATTTTATACCTATGTAAAATCATTTTAAATTGACATGAGACCTTTGTAGAAAACCAACATTCTGGAACAAGGTAGAATTGATTGAAACTTCACAATGATGACACCTTCCTACAACATGAGACAACTTTCCCATCCAAACACCATGAAACATGAAAATAAGTATGGATATCATTTTATAAGGTATAAAAAATCCTTTGGATTCAACATCACCAATTGGTTCATATGGATTTGACCAAAATGGAGCAAAACCTATAGGGTGCATGAAACATAAGTAAAAAAAATATAGTCAGCTTGTAAAGAATGATTCATAAATCAAAATTGATTTATAATTAAAATATTTATATGTAAATTAATGTATCTAAGTTTAATATCAACTCCTAAAATAATTTTACCTAAAACCTCTTGAGTTGTCTGTACTCAACACAAACCTACTGGTCACTTCTATATGTCTAAAAAGGCAAAGAAGGAGAAAAATGGTTTTGGATCAAAATGGAACTTATAGAGCCTATCAAGAGTTTATGTTAGTTTTATGAATATTAAAATATGTTCCATCACCTTATCCCACATGGTACACTTCCCCATGGGACGTACAAGTGCAAAATTCTCCCTTTTTCAATTTATTTCTTGAGTTTCAATTAAAAAACCTAAAAAATTCTGATGTTACTAACATCCCTGATAGGTAATATAACCTCCTTGATTTTTTAAAGGAAAAAATGACACATTGAGACCTTGGGAACCATGCCACTTGCATTTATGGCCCCTAAAAGTGCACTAAATGGCCGAAAATGACAAATAGATTAATATGACTAAGACTAAGTCTCATATAAAATTAAAAAACATCAAATGAACTATAATACACCCCATGAAAATATAATAGACCCCATAAAACATATAAATATTTTTTACCTATAGGGGTCCAATTTGATCTAGAGGGTCAAATTTGGTCAATAAATACCTTACCACAAATTGATAATTCAATGAATCAAATCTAAATAGTCAAACAACTTTATTAGAATACTACCAATCAACTTTCAGTATGAAAAGTGATATCAATCAAGAAATATTTAACATGATCAATGGCTTTCTTATGTTAAGTCATGAAATCATAAAATAATTAGCTAAGCAAATTGTATAAACAAACCAATAAGATTGATACATATAAGCTTTTACTTAATATAATAAGGTGAATAAAACATAACAAAACAAAGATTCAACATATGTATACAAATCAAGGAAATTATGACAACCAAGAATCAACAGGCACTAAGCAACCAACACAAATAAAGTTTATTTCACACAACAACTAATGTGGGTGTGATTGGTTTTGGCATAACTTTCTCTTTATCCCCAATGTTAGTATCGACATCCCCCTCTTCAGTGATAATCTCCCATTAAGATGATTATGAGCTTAGGTCAATCATGCATCCACCTCATCAAACAAACTATTAGTTATTCCAAACTCAAAATAATCATTACCATATAACCATAGTAAATTATTGAATTCAATTAATTTGTAAAAATCATGATCATAATCATAATAACACATATGCAATAGCTATCTATCTATATACTGATCAAGAAATAAGTAATACACACACACACACACACACACACACACACACACACACACACACACACACACACACACACACACACACACACCACACACACACACACACACACACACACACACACACACACACACACACACACACACACACACACACACACATACATACATATAACAACATATATAAATCCAAATCAAAAATATAAATATTATATATACTAATCATTAACCACATAATCCACTAATTAATACTTTAAATAATTCATGGAGGAAATTTGATGTGAAAAAAAATACCAAAACAAGGTATAGGAGAATTAAAATGGAGCATGCCATCCTAATGGAACAAAGGTGCTAGGATTTCAAAATATATCATTTTCAATAAATATTTATATTTTAAAACCAAAATTGACAAATTTTCAAAGAATCACGTGTCAAAATGGGATATTTTGAAGAAGCTATCAACATTAATTAGGGCATAGTCAAAATTAGAATTATCTAATAATGTATTTATTTAGGCCTCATAGACATATATGCCAATTGTGAAAGCATATAAAATACATGGAAAATATTTTAAAAAATGCTTCAAATAAATTTAGTCTCGTAAAATACATAATTTTAGGGTATGAAAAAAATTGGTTTGTTCAAAATGCATTGGAAAATTTTATGAAAATGCAGTTGGTATTTGTTATCCAAAATCCATCACATTTATCTGTTGTAAACATTCTCTTGGCCTATGCCACAATATGATATTTGGAGAAGGGTATGTAGCTTCATCAAATAATAACTAAAAGCATATATTTTTCATATGTCTTAGTTTGAAATGCCTGGATAGACATGTACACAAAATTTTTAAGCATAGATAATGTAAGTGAATTGTTTTAAAAAATGTATGAATGAGATGCGGTCTCATATAATGAAATGTTTTAAAGGTAAATTTTTTGTGTTCTATTTTCAAAAAACCATTCATTTTAATAGGTGAAGGATGTAAATAATTCATTAGGATGATTGATACTTATTTTCACTATGCCTAAAATGTATCACATGTATTGTTTAAGTTCTTTGTTGGTAGATCTAAACTTCATATTCAAAATTAATTAAACACGTGGTAGGTGTCTACTGTGATTTCTTACGTGTGTGTGGATTTTATGTGAAAATATTAATATTTACATCTATTCTAAAAGTTTGGTCAAACCTTTTGACTAAAAAATTTAATATTAATTTATTTTAACCAAATATTATTTAATGAGAAACATAACCTTTGAATTGGATACAAAGGTTTCAACTTTGTACACTATTTAAAACTTGATTCATTTTAATTATAAATGTAAATCCAAACCCAAAGACCAAAATAGGGTATTATATAATCAAAATGTAACATATCATTCTCATAGAAGAAAGGTGTTAGGAGTTAAAAACATATCATTATAATATATATGTATATTATAAATCTAGGTGAGTCCAAAACCTTTTCTAGGAGCTTGTACTAAAATGGATATTTTTAAGAATCTATGGGAATTAATCAAGGAATATTTAAAATTGAGATAATTTTATAAAATATTTGTTTAGGCCCTTATAGACATGTATTACAATTGTGAAATCATAAAAAAGGCATGCGAACTATTTGACACAATGGCTTAGAGAAATGTGGTCTCATACAATATGATAATTTCATGGTATGCAAAAACAATTATTTAAAATGCTTTGGAAAATTTATGAAAATGAAAGTAGAATTTATAAATATAGAATCAATAATATTTATCTTTTTTAGCAATATATTATACTATAATGAAACAAAATATTTATACTAGGGTATCAATTTATATCAAACAATAATTGGAAGCATGTTTTTGTTCTATGTCTTATTTTAAAACTACTAGATATACATGTATGTAAAATGTGGAAACATATAGTAGGCAAATTAATTTCTTGGAAAAAAGTATAAATGTGATGTAATTCCATGGAATAAAATTATTATAAGATATATTTTTGTGTTCTATTTTAAAATATCCATGGAGTTGTAATGGATGAGAAATTTAGATATTTCAATAGGAAAATTAACATTTATTTGAACTATGCCTATAATGGATAAAATGTATAGTTGAGCTCATTTGTTGGTGGATCTAAAATTCAAATCAGAAACAAATTAAACTTGTGGTAGTTTCATGCACATGATTTTAGACACACACACACAGATATATATATATATATATATATATATATATATATATATATATATATATATATATATATATATATATAGAGAGAGAGAGAGAGAGAGAGAGAGAGAGAGAGAGAGAGAGAGAGAGAGAGAGAGAGAGAGAGAGAGAGAGAGAGAGAGAGAGAGAGAGAGAGAGAGAGAGAGATGGTTTTGATCTAAAAAAATTAGGTTTAATTTTAATTGAAAAGTGTGGCTAACCCTTTCCATTTCAAAATTAAAGTAAAATTTATTTTATCTAACTATTATCTAATGGTAAACATTACCTTTGAAGGTGATGCAATGGTTTAAAATTTATACCTTGTTTTTAAATTAAATCATTTTACTTTTAAATGTAAATCCAAGGTTCAAGGTCTTAGATAATTAAAAATGGAACATATGATCCTAGTATAATAAAGTTTCTATGAAAATATTAATTTGGAAAGAAATATCATATATATATATATATATATATATATATAGTAAATTATGTATGTGATAGATGAATAATTAACATCTTATCATAGCACTTTTAAAACTGTTACTAAACATATGTTGAAGCATGTTGCTATAAGAAAGACACAATAGTGTAACCATAAATATTCACAACAAAAATTAACTCATATCCTTCACAAGAGCATGGGTAGAAGAAAGATAAAGTAAATTAAAGTATGCACATTAATATCCTTACTCACATTCATCGTGATCATAATCCTATTAGTGCTTTATATTCTTTGGACAAATATAGTTAATTTTTTATTTTAAAAATATAATCTAGATTAATTATACAAATATATATTCTTAACTTAGAATTTAACACTATTTATGTTCAAATATAGTGGAATAGATTAATATTTATGGTTATTAATTTTTTTGAAAATAAAATAAAAATTAATATATGTATATCATAAATCCACAGTCCACTACCTTTCCTAGGATTTTGTACTAAAATGGGAGCTTTGGAAGAAGCTATGGACATTTATTAGGGAAAAACCAAAATTTAGATTATTTTATTATGTGCTTATGTAGGCCCTGGTGTAGACACCTATTTTTGGCCACCTCCATGCCTAAATCAACATTCAATTCAATTTATATAAAATCACATATTTAAGCCTATAAATCACTTGAATTCCCCAATTTCATCCATGTAATGGATTTCATTGCCCAAAAATGTGATGAGGCTAGCTTAAATGGTGTATTACCCTGTATGCACTACTAATCTAGTTTAGTTATAACCTCAATCAAATTATGGCCTAGTAATTTGGTGCTTTTGGCATGTTAATCTATTAATTCATGACATTCAAAACAATTTCTAAAAGCTAAAAATCACTAAGACAGACTAAATTGAAAATCCTAATTAACTTTGCCTAAACATAAAATTCAAATCAAATTAGTCAATTTCATTTACTAAAATTGAATTTGTGCCAAAAATTAAGTCAAAGAGTCAAATGAGCTAATAAAATAATTTTTTATCTCATAAATATTAAAAAACATGACTCACATCTCATAAATATCTATAATGAGTTATCATAACTCATAAATACCAGAAATAAAGGTGTCAAGATTTAATGAGTGCCTTTAACCCTTCTAAAGTTAGACTGACCTAACAAAGGTTAATTTTGACTCAACCTAAGTTAGAATTTAACCTAAACTACCCATGGTTAGAGTTAGTTATCTAATCTATAAATACAAGTGCCCACACCATTGATCCATAAGATTTTGTGTTTAAGGTTATTCTATAGGAATACCTTCTTGAAGTCTTTAAGATTAAAGCTATAATGACAAAATTCAACACCAAGACACAAGTGACATTAGAGAGATGATACCTCCATGGATGATCATTGGTAAGAGACTAAAATCATCATATTTTGAGCATGAACATTATTATGCCAATAAGTAAGCACCATGTGGGACAAAGGAGGTAAGAATTTGTATTGTCTTGATCTCTTTTTTGTACTTTTGATTATTGTGTTATGCTCCTCCTTAGTGTTTAGGCAAGAGGGTTTAGTCTTAGTGTATTTTTTTTCTTATATCTTCTTATTTTGAACTAAAAAGAGACTAATCTACATGTTTTTGTCCTCTTTAAACTCCTAATATACGTAAATGGCACACCTAGTGGGAACTGCACCCCTCAAATTTCTTCCCATGGCATTTTAGGACCTCTTTCTAATAATTTTGATGTCAAAATCTTAACTTGATGACCAAAAATGTGAAAATTTAAATCTTACGAATATTACATAGGAAGTTATGGTATTGATATGTAGATTTGCATTTTTTCAACTGGTAAAAGTCATATTGCATTATGAATTTATGATATTGTCATTGTGATATTACATAGGGTAGTTTTAGTTTTACCTTAAAATAATCATTATTACATTAACCAAGTGTGTTTATAGGTGACTTGTGGTATTGAACCCATAAAATGCATTATTGGAATCCCTAGTTGCATTTTTACATGCCTAATTACATTATTGCAACCCCAAGTTATATTTTTTCATGCCCAATTGCATTTTTGCATGCCTAGTTGCATTTTTGCAAGTATAGTTGCATTTTTGCATTATCATTTGAATTTTTACAAGTCCAGTTATAATTTTGTGTTTCTAATTAGAAATTTGTCTTTTCAGTTGCATTATTTTCTTAATAGTTGCATTATTGCACTATATAGTTGTGGTTTTGCACTAACAGGTTTTTGTAGGAAGTTACTATTTTGCACTAACCAATTATGGTTTTGTAGGAAATTGGAAGTTTTTCTCTATGTATCTATCGTATTTCACTATTTGAAAAACACAAAGAAACCTAAAAGCTAAATTTCAAATTTTATTTGCTCATTCATATTTTAGCTTCTAAGCAAAAACCCATTAACATCTTTTACAGGATCCAAAGGCCAAGGAAAGACATTTTTAGCACTTATCAAAATTCAAATCACATTTACATTTGGTGTTTAAAAAATGTTTACTTGATTTATTTCATTTTAAAAAATTTACAACTCAAATAATGCCAAGGGGTTAAACTTCATATCATATTTCACTTGGTGCTCTAAAAATGAATTCAAACTCTAGTTAAGTTCTCATAAGAGCTTTTGATTTTTTATTATTTGTGTGTTTGTTTCACAAACCAAATGTAGCATTTATTCTCTCCCCCATACCTTTAGGGAACATGGGTAATAAAGAATGCTTCACATATTAATTTTGTTACTTTATCCAAATTGTTGAAGGAAAGTCTCTAAGGCACTCCCCAAAATATGAGTGATTTGGGTGATCCCCAAAACAACCCTAAAGTCCTACATTTTTTATTTATTACATCTTTGATTGTTAGTAGGAGTTTATAACCTCCCCACAGGTTATTTAGGGAAGCATTGACCTAAGAATTAATATTTGGGAATCATTTAAACCCCACTCAATGGTATGGGTATATAAATTGAGGTCGACATACTTGAATGCTTGTTTGAGTGGTTAAACAAGCTTCATTAGTAAGAGACTACCTCAAAACGTAGGTTTAAATTAGACATCACACTATACTACGAAATTGACAAATGTAGTGGTTATGAAAAGGATAAGACATCTTCATAATAAATTGGTTAATGTGAATCCAAATGACATTTTTTTCCCTAGTGTTAACCATATATATGGGACCATTTAGAATGTACAAAACTTAGTAGTTTTTAGATAGCCCCACTTTTCACAGATATACTATCAATGAAGGGTGAGTAGCCTAAAGTTCCATGTTGTTGTGTAAATTATTGAGAGAAGAGGGAGCCTAAATACCCTACTTTTTAGATAATTTTTTTTTTTGGATTAACAATTATTTCCTCTCAAGGAGTATATAGATGGAATTTGATAGTACAAAGTCACCTTGTCAGTTTTTAGGGTTAAGATGATACACTTAGGTTTTTTTAAGTCTTGTCCTTTTTACTTGCATTTTTTTGAGTCAAACTATTTTGTTTATCAATAACACATAAAAACAAGTCCAAAAACATTTTCATTGTCTTGTATACCCCTTTTTCCTAAGAGGTGTTACTCTAGTTTTTGTAACACTTTGTGCCTTGGAAGTTTGTTCAAAAAACCATTTGTGTGTCTCTTTTTTACATGAGGCTTCATTACGTTGCCTATTTCATTTTAAACGTTTTCCTTGGATATTCTAGTCAAAAATATTTTACCATGTAATTTGTTTTAAAGCATGTCATCATGATAATGAATATTTTCCCATCTCTTGTCACTTTTGAAACCAAGTTTTGAACCTTTGTTATACATCTCTTATTTCAAATTTAAAGTTAGGATACCTATTTTAGTCTAGCCTTTTTCCTTAGAACATTCGAGTATTTTTTACATTCAATATGAATCTCAAACTTTATAAATATAAATACTAAAATAATCATGTTCACATTGAAGCCTCATCTAATTTGGGCTTAGGTTTTTTTACTTTTGTGCTTGGATTGTGTTACTTAGGTTGGTTTCATATTTGATCTAAATACCTTTTAACTAGACCTAGCACTTGTTTTTTTTGTGCCTTGTTTAGAGAATCCTTTTAAGCCACATTGTTTCCATGTTCTTTGTTTAGAGTTGTGCCAATATTTCTAGTGTCTTAGTCACTTTGTTCTAAGAGTTTTTGTGAGTCAAACTTTGATTCTTAAAGTGAGCCAATTACCAATTGTCAACTGAGCCAATTGCCTTAATTTATTTTGATTTTCAATTATTTTTTGAGTTTTGTGTTTTTGAGTCTAGCCTTATTTTAGTATGATTATAACCTCCTTTGGGAAAATCATTGTTACCTCTTGACCCTAGTTTAAAATTATTCCACTTTGTTTAGAAACTCTTGTGACTAATTATAACCATCTATGGGAAAATTAGTACTTTAGCCATAAATGAGTTTGAACCTTTGTGTTACTTTTGGTTCTGATTATAACCACCTTTGGGCAAGTTGATATCATATTATTAGACTAGTTTCTCTTTCTATCTATCATACCCTTACCTAGTTTATTTTTTTTTCCCTTTGGCTCTTTTACAAAGCCAAAATCCCTTTTTTAGATCTCAGTGGTTCATTACATTTAGACCCTTTATTTGTCACATAACCTATCCATGGATCTAAATTTGCCTCACTACACATGTAGTAAGACCATGTACAATCCTAGATATAGGAACTTTGTGACTAATGGACCTTTTGTTCAAGAGTAATATGACAATGTCACTTATAATATGAATCCTTATCCATCTTATAATATTACATATGTTGAATAAAGACATGACCCTTTATCACAATATTTGCTAAATGTGCCTCCTTATCTAAGCCAATAATAAGAGAAAATGCAGTAATACCTAGCTCAAATGATGCCTAAAATTGAATAAAGCCAACAATAAGATCCCTATTATGTTATGATTCCCATGCAAACTAGCTATGATCTATACTTGTTTGAATCACATTTGTTGGAAAACAAAGACAAAGTGATAGTTAGAGATACTAAAGTAGGTACCAAATTTCCATCAAGATTCCCATAAGAAAATATGAGTAGTTTGATTAGGACTCCTAATATTACACTATAAATCCAACCATTCAAACATGCATCTACTATTTATAACCAATATTTGGTCCAAATGCCATAACAAGACCAAAATGTGCTTGTAAAAGGAAAAGGTATTATGAATGAACAAATGAAATAGGTATAACAAGTGTACCAAAACTATCTCAACCTAGCTCATAACCTCAATGTAAGTGCTATTTATAACACACTACTCATTGAGATTACTCCATCAATAGGGCAATAAATAGATGCCTCAACTATGCAAGTCAAAATGTAGACCCCTTTAGCCAAAGCATGTTGGTTGGTGATATGTATAATGTTCACATTTTGAGGGAAAATAATATTTCTCAAATATAAAAATACCACCCAAAATATTATAGATAACATGAAAGTACAATCCAATATAAACCAAAGTGGTTCCAATTTACAACTAGGAAATAACCAATATGTTCCTCTAAATAATGTCACAAGTGGATTGAAACAATAGGGAATATGTACACTTATTTACCCAAATAAATAATCAACCTCCACTCCCCAACTAGTTTCTTCCTCAAATGTGCAATAGGGGAGAACAAGCTAATAACAAAATAACTTACCACCACAACAAGTGCCAAATACTATGCCACCTCCAAAGGTGACAATGGATGTTCTGCCAAAATAAGCATAGACTAATATACCTTCTCAATCACAAACATTTCCAAACCAAAAATATATTCTTATTGGTTAAAATGTACTAGCTGGTCAACATCAACAATTACCAAATCAATATATTCCAAAACCCTAGCAGTTGCCAAACTAATAAGTGTCATTTCAGTAGTTGTTAAAATAACAAGATCCATCCTAACAATAAATGCAAAATCAAAAACAAGTATTGTTTCAACAAGTCTTGATCTAAAAATAAGTGTTTATCTAATAACAAGGTTTTTATACATAGTAGGTACCAAGTACTTGGCAATAATTGCCTTTCACCCAATAGGTATAACATGTGCAACAAGGATCCAACTACTAACACATTCAGTAATAGGGATATATTCAACATTATGTTTCTTATACTCAATAGGGTTAAATAAGTAGACAATAATTTCCCTCACAAGCCCAATAATACCAACACATTCTACATAGCCAAATACCATTAGTGTAGCCAAAATTCACTAGATAGTGTTATGTAGCCAACCTGAACCAAAATATGCTTCAACAATAACATATTCTATACCCATAGTATAACCCTAATGCATAGATATGCATACATGGCCATATATCAAATTCAAATATCATCCCACAATATACCTACCCTGGTTAAAGTAATCCTCATTTAACCACATAACCTCAAAAAAATGCCACTTTTGTTAATTTCCTAGCCCAAGAGTTGTAATAGATGAAGGATGCAATTCAAGCGATACAGGTTGGAAAATAAATGAATAAATTCTAATTTGAGGAGATATGCTCTTATCCACTCAACATGGAATATTTACAAATATCATTTTTACCAGGTTATGAGCCACCTAAATTGAACAAATATAAAGACAAATGTGACCTTAAGGCACATCTAATAAATTTCTTTATTGCTTTCCATCTAGTGGATTATAATGACATATATTTGCTTCTACTCTTTTTAAGGACTCTATCAAGACAAGCCTTGGAATGGATATTAAAATTACTAAAGAACTCTATACCTAAATTTATGATCTCTTAGATAAGTTTGTGTAACACTTTTCATACAATATCAAGAATGAGATTACTATTGTGGATGTAGGCTAAGACAAAAAAAATATTGGTGAGAGCTTCACTACATACTTGCAATATTGGAGAGCCCTAAAAATTCAATTTAAACATAATTTTCTAGATAGATAGTTAGTTACAATATTTACAAGGAGATTACATAACTAGATATCTTACCATCTCGAGTCGTAGTATGCTCACACATTCAAAGAGGTTATAAAAAAAGGAATCTAGATTGAGAAAGCCCTTATCAATAAAGGCATAATCAAGTTATTATCTTCCAATTATAACCAAAACTAAAATCAATGACAAAATTGTAATCATAATCAAACTCAAATACCAAATTCAATGCCACCTTAATCCAATAATAATGAAAGACATAAACCCTATAACCATAATAAGAATGTTTTTGACAATGGAGTTAATGAGTCATGACACATTTAGATGGTGCAAACATCGACTATCCATATACTTCCACCCACTACACAACCACTTCCAACATACATTTCACCAATACCTCTACATAAATAATCACCACAAAATCAAAACCAATTACAAACCCCTCTTCCAAGGAGAAGACCACCCATTTCCTACCAATTTGGTGATCTTGATGATCCTATTGAGTTTGTGTTCTAAATATTGGTTCAATTTAAAATGATTAGTTGGACTATATCAAATCCATTTATTGAAGATACTCCCTTTCTTGATTGGTATAAATAAAATGATTTTTTTGAGTATCATCATGTTAGGGGACATTCCATCAAATAGTATATCTAAGTCAAACACCTGATTGAGAACATGTTGAAAAATAAGCAGATAGAAAGAGATACACATGTTCCTATGAATAATCATAACTTGGGTATTTACTAGAATCTATTTCCATAACATAAAAACTAATAACATAACCTATAACAATAATAATAACATCATAAAACTCCATCACATAATCAACATCAATAATGTTAGCCATAAAAACAATAGAAGAATGGTCAGAACTAATGAAAAAATGATCAAACCAACCAAAGAGGTAATCATGTCATTGAATATACCTATAATAATGTTGTGTGACACATTTTAGGTGGTCATGTTTCCACTATCAAGATTAACCATAGACCAACTACCAATATGATGATAAATTCACACAATAATAACTATTTTCTTTATAATACATACCACCTTCCCAATGATAATGATTCTTCTATAGGATATGTTGATAATAAAGCACCATACCACCCATGAATCATCATTCCAAACCTCCCTACCTACCCAACCAATTATCAAAGCCAAGTTCTAGATTGATATTGTGTAGTTGTAACTCGACATGATAGAGTCACTATCAGAGGACCAAAACCAAATAATGTAACTAATCTTAATCAACCTTATCTGCCTATAAAAATAAATAAACTAACAAAATTAAGTGGAAAGCCTATGATATTTTATAACAAATCAAGAAGATGCCTGCACACATGTCTATCATGGATTTGTTGTGAACATCTACCATTTACAAAGACATCCTGGACAAGTATTTGAACCAATCTCTTATGCTAGATGATATCACTCTAGACAAATTCCAAACTATGGTAGGACACGTAGCTCCTAGATAATGTATCACTTATGACCAAAGTGATATATATTCTCTAGGCCCTCTACATAAAAACTCATTATATATTGAAGGGGGTATAACAAACCATACAGTTAAACATGCCTTTGTAGACAATAGTTTTTGTCTCAACATTGTGTCTCTAAATTGGGTCAAACATCTCAAATATACAATAATTGATTTACATCTAGAAACCATCATTATCAGGGCATATGATAATGAATAATGGGAATCTCATGGTACCATTAGCCTACTAATAGTCATTAGAAAATTGACCCATGATACTTTGTTGTACATCATCTCATAGTATATCCTGATGCTAAGCCTATCAAACAAAATTTGTGTAATATGCATCCTCATATTGCTATGTTAGTAAAGAAATATTTTTAGAAACTCTTAGATGAAAAATCCATTAGGATAATCAACTATTTAAAGTGGATTTTAAACATTGTGCTAGTAATTAAAAATCTAGAAGAGATCCTAATTTGCACTAATTTCAAAGACATCAACAAAGTTTACCCAAAAGATGACTTTCCTCTACCTAATATTGATGTGATAGTTGACTCAATATATGGATATGAAATTCTCTATTTAATGGATGGAATTTTAGGCTATAATCATATTAATATTACACCCAAATAAAAACACAAGACCACATGCACCACCCCATGGGAAATGTTTATTATCAGGTAATGATGTTTAGGCTTAAGAATGTAGGATACACTTACCAAAGAGATATGATAGTGATTTTTCATGACATTATGTATGAAATTATTGGAACTATGTTGATAATATTTTGGGTAAATCAAAGACCTACACTAATCACCCAGTCATGTTATGAAGAATCTTTGAGAGACTTTATGAGTAAAACATTGAGATTAATCCTAAGAAATGTGTATTTGGTATCACTTATAGAATTTTTTTAGGTTTCATTATCTCTCACAGGTACATTCAAGTTGACCTAGCCAAATTCTATGTAATTACAGACATGCCACCACTATTTACATTAAAATAGCTCTATAGTTTGTAAGTCAAGATCCAATCTATCAGGTGATTCCTTTCACAATTAGCCAAAAAATTACATCCATTTATGCACTTGATAAAGAAAGGTGTTCCATTATCCTAGAATGAAGAGTGTCAAAGATCATTCTATCAACTCAAAGAATATATTACCAACCAATCAGTTTTGTTTTCACTGATGCTAAACAAGCCATTACTTCTTTACCTGTCAATAACTAAGAGTGCCTTGGGGGAACTTTTGGCACAACATGATGAATAGGGAAAGAAACATGTTGTATATTATCTAAGCCAACCATTGGTTACGTATGAACATAAAAATACACAAATTGAAAAAGAATAGCTAGATATGGTGTTCATAGACCCAAAATTGCATCATTATATGCTAAAAAATAAGATCATTATTATTGCCAAAGTAGATTCACTCAAGTATCTACTTTCTAAATCAAATTTATAGGGCCATATGACAAAATGAATCATGCTATTAAGTGATTTTAAAATTAAATATGTCAATTATAAATCCATTAAGGTGAAATTAATCATAGATGAGCTTGTTAAATATCCTCTTCAAGATACTCAACCTCTCACATTTAGATTTATGGATGAGACCATTATGACTATTGATGAAGTAGATGCATCTCTTAAGACCAAATAGTGGAAAATGTACTTTTATGGATCCCTAATGACACATGGACTAGGGGATATAATATTATTTATCATGCCATAAGGGGATCTCATTCCTAAGTCCTTTTGTATTAGATTTTCCTCTACCAGTAACACAACTGAATACAGAGAACTTATTGTAGGGTTTTTTCAAGAAGTATAGTGAAACATTCAAAATTTACTGGTATATGGTGATTCTCAATTTATCATCATTTAGACCACATATCAATATCAAACCAAGGACAAAAAGTTCTTACCCTATAAATGTATGGTTGATACTCTTAAGAAGTAGACTGATAACATTGAATTTGAAATAATACCTTAGGTTAATAATAGAGAAATAGATGATATGGACATAATTGGCTCCATGATCCATATCAATGATAGATCTAGAGATTATTAATTTATTTTTGAACATCTCTTAGTACCAACACATGAATAATCCACCATTGAGATGGTTTGTGACATTTTTGGACCTACATCTTCATGATACTCAAATGTATATGCCTATCTTCAAGACCAAACCATGCCTACCAATTTATCATGTAATAAAAAAAATACTTCACCCATAAAGACTCTCACTATAAATTTATTATACCGACCTTATATCATATAATCTATGATGGAACTCTAATTCATTGTTTACCATTGGAAGAATCTAGACTAGTGTTGAGGGAAGTCCACAAACGAGTGTGTGGAGCCCACTAGTAGGGAAATCCTCAATAAAACATTAATATATACTAGTTATTACTAGATAATGATGGAAGTAGATGTAGATTCATATGTAAATAGGTGTGCCAAGTGTCATAAGCATGACAATGTGATTCATATTCCCATTAAGACAATCAAACCATTAATGACACCATGGTTATTCTCAATGTGGGGACTTGACCTTGTCAAGATGATCAATCTAACCTCTTTAGATGGCCAAAACCACATCCTGACTACTTATAAATACTTCACTAAGTGGGTGGAATCCATTCCCCTCACTTACATCACTAATAATTAGATCTCCAAGTTCATATTCAGTCATGTCATTTGCCACTGTGTCATCCTTTCTAACATCATATCTGATAATGGTAGATCATTCAAGAATAAGGATATGAAATCACTTTGTTCTCAATACCACATCAAACAAAATTTTTATACCACCTACTATACACAAGGTAATGGCTAAGCTGAGACTTTTAATAAAACCATTTTAAATATTCTTAAGAAGATTATCAATGATGTTGGTTTTAATTGGCACTTGCTTCTATTTAGCGCCCTCTAGGCATACCATACCACATTCCATACTCCAACTAGAGCTACACCTTATTCACCTTTTTATGTAACTAAATCCATTCTTCCCATTGATGTTGAGTTATCTTCTCTCTAAATTTCATTGCATCACATCATTTATGATGAAGACTATAGAGTGGCTTGCTTGTAGGAAATAAAATTACTTGATGGTAAATGCTTGTCTACCTTGAATAATCTTTAGGTTTATTAAAAATAACTCAAAGGCAAATACAATAAGCATGTAAAGCATAATGAATTTGAGCTTGGTGACTTGGTACTGAAAGAGAATCAGAAAAATGTAAATGACAAATCTAATAAAAATAGAAATTTCCAACCAAACCGGTTAGGGCCTTATGTGGTTGTTGCCAATTGCAGTTCTGGATCATACATGCTCTTTATTCCAAAGGGAGATGAACTTGATGAACCTATGAAAATAATACACCATAAATGTTTATATACTTGTGGGATTCAAATTATTATCTTCAAGGATCATCTAAGTTATACCACATTATGTCTATTCTTTATACTATACCCCTTGTCATTCTACCATACCCTTAACCTTTTACCTACATTTATTTTTACCTAAATCCTACCTATCATATTTGGTCTTAGTTTTGATTCATTTATACTTTAGGCACATTCAATGGGAGATGATAGATTCAATTCTAGTAGTTATTTTAGAATTACATGTTTGAATGGCAGTATATGAAATAAATATGATAGTGGATATGGTAATTGCATCTTTCATTTGTTGTTATTATTGACTGTGTCATTGATTAGAACTACCTTTGGGCAAATTAGTGGTCCACCTTGTACTACTAATTTTAACCACTTATGGGAAAATTAGTACCATTTACCCTTTCACATTATTTCCTAATTATAACCACCTATGGGAAAATTATGAAAAACACCTTTACCATGCATCACCACATCACCTTGCCATTACTATTATCATTTGCCTTGCCATTTCTTTTACCTAGAACTTGTTGGTACTTAATTGGACACCTTTTATGTAGGTATAAATACGGTGACTTGAGGTCCTAATCAAACTATGTAGGTAGCACTTGATTCTCATTAAGGTCATATTAGTCACCCTTTTGCCATGCTCTTACCATTTTTCAAGCATTTTTAAGGTTCTTACCATTTTATGATCAACCTAAGCCATGCTTCACCATTTTATGAGTTGGACTATTCTATGTCTCGTAATTCTTGATTAAGTTGATATGCCTATAAAATTTAAAAAAAAAAACATTTTTAATAGTTTTTAAAACCCATAAACATTTATAAAATATCTATAAAATCCAAAAAATCATAAAATAATTAAAATTGGCTTATGATTTCCATGTGAGATATAAAGCCCTAAATTTTTTTGGGATGGGACATCTTCTTTGTTTAGTTTATTTCTAGACCATCTTGGTATTTTTCCTCCCATTTTTTAGAGAACTACATCAGCCTGAGGTCTACACGGACTATGTGGGCATCACCTGGATACATTAGGTATCTCAAGTCAGCTTGACTACACCTTTCTTTTTTGACCACTTATTTTCCTTAAGGATCTTGGGACCCCTAACTATTTCATAAGTAACCACTTATAATTTAGTTTCCCCATCCTTCTTAGCCTTAAGTCATACACTCTCTCTATTTTTCAAGTCAATATTGTGAACATTATGTATTTGAATTTAATAAACCAATGATCACTTAGCTTCATCTTACACTCTCATTATTTTTTGAGTATTCTCATCTTACGCTCTCACCATTTTATGAGCCCATTCTCATTCCAATCCTTATATGTAGTAGACAATATGAATTATAATTCAATTCATTTATGAATACTCATCTCTTGTCTTTTAGTGCTGTTTTAGCCTAAACCATACTCTCTTTCACTTACATGATTTGTTTATGTTGACATTTTCATGATGGTGAAACGTCATCCCCTATTCTCACATGCACTCACCATTTTGTGAGACCAATACTATTTTACTCTACACATTTATCATATTTTATTATCACCTATTTTCCTCTATCCCATATCATGGGGGAACTACATTTGGCCTTAAGTTCATATTGGATCTTATGTCTATGGAAATATGTAGATACCATCCACTTTCCTAGTGCATCTAGAGTTAGCTTGGCTACCCCTTGTTTTTATTTCCCATGTTGTTTGTTGTATTGTATTGTTATTATTTTTTTATAGCCTAGGGGTAAAATTGTGCTAATTGTAATTATGTTGTGATACTTACGTCATTGCTACCTAGTTTAGGGGTCACCCTGTCACCAAGAGTAACACCTTTATTACTCATAAATGAATAATTTGTTTTTTGTTTGCACTAACATTGTGATTAACCATTGTTTATGTCAAAACATTTTATTTGTTTTTATGTGTTTATAGTAGTATACTTACTGTATTTGTCTTTGTTTTGGATTGTTTAGTTGTTTTGATTATTTTGTTCACTTTGTTTATTTTTGTTGTATTTTTTTTGTTGTGTTTTTATTATTATTTTATTATGTACTTATTGGTGTTTTGTTTGTTTTTATCTTTTTGTTTGTTTATTTATTGTTTGTTTCCTAGTTACCATAAGATTATTACATTTTGTTTATAATTAAGTCTTGATTATTCATATCATGTACTTCAGTTGTGAAATTTTGTATTTAATCTTACAATTGATTTATTTTTTATATTTAAACTTGGGATTTGATTATTCGTATCTTATTTCCAAATTGTTTATCATTACATTTAAATTAAGTCTTCCATACTTAAGATATGAATTATCATTTTAGTTATTCATAACTATCATGCATAATATCAATAGATAAATCAAAACCATGATCATAAAGTCTTATAGCAATGGAAACATCTATCTGATGGTCGCAAACCAGCCAACAACCCTCACCCATGCCTCAATTCATGAATAATCATAAAGTGCAACAAATGATCTATTATATGTTTATATAGATGAACATATCTATATAAGCATCCATATGAGTCATACAACATACTAAGATGATAATTTATAAAGAAAATATCCTAACCATTACCTAATCCTTTTGGCCCTCCCTCTGAGACCTATGTAATAATGCCATTTTTATTATCTTATATCCCATGTTTATTCAAACGTGCATCTTTAAACTCACATTTAGGATAGAAATGTGTTGTTATCCTTTGTCAGCACCACATTTTGGGCCTCCCTATGAGACCTATTTCACAACATGATTTCTTAGCCTATCTCTCATTCTTGTTCAAACATACATCTTTGAACTCACATTTAGTCTAGTAATGCATTTTTATCCTTTGCTAAAACCATCTTTTTGGGCCTTCTTCTAAGACTCATTTCATAACATAATTTCTTAGCCTATAATTTAGTTTATTTAAACATGCATCTTCAAACTCACATTTAAACTATAAATGTATTGTTATCCTTTGCTAATGTATGTGTTCCTAATTATAACCACCTTTGGGAAAATTAATGTGTTTCCATTTTCATTCTTGGTTATAACCACCTTTGGAAAAACTAGTGTTTCCTATTTTTCCTTACCTAATTATAAATACCTTTGGGAAAATAAATGTTTTCTTTTTGGTTACAGATTATAACCACCTTTAGGAAAAACAATATCCATCTCACCAACCTACTGGGGCATCCATAAATACCACTTATTAAAACCACCTTTGGGAAAACCAATGTCACACCCTTCATTACTAAATATAACTAACTTTGGGAAAATTAGTGACTCTACCACTATTATTGTTTATAACCACCTTTGGGAAATGTAGTAATCCCACCCTTGTTACCATGTAGATCATGTCATTTTATTCATTTTGAGGGAAATTCTGATGACTCTATTTTTTATAGCCACTCCCTCAAGGGGGAATCACAAGCTTATCAACTATTCTTTGGGGCATTAATCATTCAAATTGATGAATTCTTCATTATTTGAAAATATGCTACTATAAATGTGTTTTGAAACACCTTATCAAATAGGGACAAACTGTAGACACCTAATTTTGGCCACCTCCATACCTAAATTGGCATTCAGTTTAATTTCCAGTAAATGACATATTTTAAGCCTAATAATCACTTGCATTTCCCAATTTCATCAATGTCAAGGATTTAATTAGACAAAAATGTGATGAGGCTATCTTAAATGGTGTATTACCCCATATGAACTACTAACCTTGTTCATTTCTAACCCTAGTCAAATTATGACCTAATAATTTGGCACTTTTGGTATGTTAATCTATTAATTCATGACATTAAATGTAATTACTAAAAGATAAAAAGCACCAAGCAAGACAAATTATATTGCAAATCATAATTAACTTGCCTAATCAAAAATCCAAATCAAATTAGTGAATTTCATTTACTTAAAAGGAATTTATGCCAAAAATATAGTTAAAGAGTCAAATGAGCTAATAAAGTAAATTTTTATCTCATAAATATTTAAAAATATGACTCAAATCTCATGAATATATAAAATGAGTTGTCATGCCTCACAAATATCAGAAATAGAGGTATCAAGATTTCATGAGTGCCTTTAACCCTCCTAGAGTTAGATTGGCCCAACTAAGGTTAATTTTGAATCAACTCAAGTTAGAATTTAATTTAACCTACCCATGGTTAGATTTAGTTCTCTAATCTATAAATACAAGTGCCCAAACCATTTATCCATAAGATTTTATGTGTAAGTTTAATCTATAGAAATGCCTTCTTGAATTCTTTAAGAGTAAATTTATTTTGCCAAAATTGTGCCAAACTTGAACACCAAGCCAGAAGTTACATTGGAAATATGTTACCTCTATGGATGAGCATTTCTAAGAGACTAAAATAATCATAATCGGAGCATGATCATTCTTATGCCAATAAGTAAGCACCATGTATGACAAGGGAGGTAAAAATTTGTGTTGTATTCATCTATTTTTTGTACTTTTTCTTATTGTGGTATGCACCCCCTTATTTTTTAGCAAGAGGGTTTAGTCTTAGTACATTGTTGTTATCATGTTTTATTATTTTGAACTAACAAGATACTAATCTACATGTTTGTTTCCTCTTCATACCCCTAAGTTACAGTTAGTAGACATGCATTCCATATGTGAAAGCATACAAAATGCATGGGAACTATTTGAAAAAGGTCCTTAAATAAAATTGGTCTCATAAAATATGATAGTTATAGGTATGCACAAAATGGATTTGTTGAAAATGTCTAGAAACTTTTATACAAGAGGAATTGGTAGTTGTAAATATATATTATATCAAATTTAACTTTTTATAGCATTATTTTAGCTTGTGCTAAAATGAAAGATTTTGAGATAGGTATGGATTTTCATCAAAGAATAATTGAAAGCATGATTTTTTTCACATGTCTTGTAAATACCTTGATAGACGTATGTAAAATGAGGAAGCATATAATAAGAACATGAATTATTTAAAAAAATGGATGAATGAAATGAGGTCTCATAAAATACAATTGTTTTAATATATATTTTGTGTTATATTTTCAAGTATCCTTGCAAAGTAATGTAAATTATTTAATATGATAATTGACACTTATTTTCCCTATGCTTACAATGGATCACATGACTAGTTGAACTAATTTTTTAGTATCTCTAAATGTCATATTCAAAATGAATTAAACCTATGGTAATTTCATGCATGTTTTTGTTTTTAGACACACACACATGTGAACACATACACACATACATGCATAAATATATAATTACACACACACACACACACACACACACACACACACACACAAAGATGTGTGTGTGTGTGTGTGTGTGTGTGTGTGTGTGTGGTGTGTGTGTGTGTGTGTGTGTACACACACATGCATATACATATACATATACATGATTTTGATAGGATTTTATTTAGGTTTCCATTTATTTGAAAAGTGCAGCTAACCATTTCCACTTCAAATTTGAAGAGTAAATTAACTACAAATAGCTTTTATCTAATGGGAAATATAAAATTTGAATTTTTTTAAGGGTTTAAAATTAGGATCCTATTTGTGACTAGAATTATTTTAATTGTAAATGTAAATCCAAGACAAAATACAAAAACATGTTCTTGGAGAATAAAAATGAAACATATCATCATAGTAGAACAAAGGTGATATGATTCCACAACTTATTATTTAAATATATATCACATTTTAAATCTATAATCCATAACCATTCCTAGAAACTTATACTAAAAGGGGAACTTTTCAAGAAGTAATGAAAATTCATTAGGGCATAACTGAAATTAGGATTGTCTGATGATGTATTTGTGTAAGCCCTAGTAAACATGCTTACCAATTGTGAAATAATAGAAAAGGCATTGTAAATGTTTTAAAAAATTCCTAAAATGAATGCGGTCTCATAGAATAATTTATTTGTAGGGTATACACAAAATTAGTTTGTTGAAAATTCCTTGGAAACATTTATGCAAATGTAATTCATAGTTGTAAATGTAGACTCCATCATATTTAAATTTTTTCCAACATTATCTTATCCTTTACAAAAATAGGATCTTTGGAGTATGGTATGGATTTAAATCAAATAATAATAAAAGTCTTATTTTTTTCAAATTAATAGTTGAAAATGCCATGATAAACATGTATGAAAAATGTGGAAGTATATAGTAGAATCATGAATTGTATGAAAAAAATGCACTAATGGGATGTGGTTTCATAGAATGCAATGCTTATAAGATACTTGTTTTTTTGATATATTTTATGGTAGCTATATATTTCTAGTGGCCGAAGGATGTAAATAATTCAATAGGATGTTTGAAAATTATTTTCAATATGCCTACAATGGATTAAATGTATGGTTGTAATTCTTTATCAATATCTCTATAAATCATATTCAAAATAAATTAAACCTATGGTAGTTGCATGGAGGTGATTTCACACACACGCACATGGTTTTTATGGGATAAATTTTAGATTTCCCTTTATTCAAAAAGTTTAAAGTTTACTTTAATTTGAAAAAGTATAGTGAGCCCTTTCCACTTCATAATTTAAGGGTAATTTATTTTAACTAAGTTTTATCTAATTTGAAACATAACCTTTAAAGGGATACAAGGGTTGAAAATTTGTACCCTATTTGGGATTAATTTTACTTGTAAG
>JARHVA010005068.1:1325000-1332540 GCA_037957365.1 Torreya grandis | reverse complement strand
GCATGTGAGTGACCAACCCAAGTGAAATATAGGAGTTCACATTATTTACATACATAATAAATGATAAATATATATTATCCTCAATGAAACCTTATTTAGGTATAATTATGTAGCCACAAAACTCTAATGGATAGAAAATGGGAATAACAAAACAATATGATCAATGTGAAACCTCCTTGATAACTGTGTAAAATATGTAATTAATGTAATTTATGATTATGATATGATAAATGGATTATGGTATATTTCAATATATAATATATTGTATACACATAATTTTAGAAAAGTCTTATTATTGTAAATTTTTTAGCACAATTTTTGTTAGGTTGTGGAGCTAAAAGCTTCACTGATGCAGACATGGAGAAGGCCATTGGAGGGGTTGCTAAAGGTTGCTGAGTGTCAGAGCAACCGACGTTGGTCTGATCAGCCGACGTCGGCAGGATAGTGAAGAGAAGCAACCGACATCGGTCAGGGATCGGCCGACGTCGGTCACCTCCAGGCGGACAGGGACCGATGTCGGTCGCCTGTGTGGTTCTACTGCAAGTTTATTATGGGCAGTCAGTTGACGAACCAAGTGTTTGCATGATGAGAGCTAATTTTAGACTAAGAGCTGCAGATCTAATTATTGTAATTAGATGTCTAATTATTGTTTGGATGAGATATATATAATAGACTCATGGTTGTATTGTAAATTTGTGCTAGAGAGTAAGAGAGCAAATAGCTCCTTCAGAGAGAGGTAGAGCAATGGTGCATTCCTCCTAGTGCCACAGTACTAGGTGTGTAGGTGCTGGATTGGAGAATCAGTAGGGTTCTTCATGTATGTATGATCTTGGTCATTAGGTGAGCATGGCCTATATAGGAGATCTACATGGTAAGTAAGATCGTTGATCTATAGGTGTATGTGTGTGCAAGGTCAAGGTTCACAGGTGTGCAGAACCAGGTTGATTTGCAGGTGTGCAAGATCAGATAGGACAGCAACACAACAGGGAGCAGAATCAGGCATGATCTACTTGGAGTATAGGTGTGTACTCGGATAGAGCAAAGAGGAAGGCAAGGAGTTCCTTCCATAAGTATGGTCTGTTGAGGTGCAGGTTATTGTAGGTTCATGGCAGATCTACTTGAAGTACCTTGAGTACTTGTAGGAGTGCGTGGAGCACTTGCAGTGTGCGTGGAAGATGGGAGGTGAACACCAACTCAGAGTTTGAGTTGGGTGTTGGGACCTAAGAGAGAGCTTTGAGGAGAAAAGTACTATTCACTTGAGGTGTGGGAAGCCTCTGAAGAGGTGGTGGAGAAGAAGTGGCATCTTCTTTATTGTATATCCTGACAATTTTATGCATATAAATCATTTTTTAAATTAGGTGCTTGTTGGCAGTTTTTTGTGTGTGCTCTCTATTTATTCTCAATGTGGCATCTTCCTCTCTTATTATTATTTTTTTATATATCCTATTCATTTTCTTGTCCTTAGGGATCCACTCCACTCATATTCTCTATTATTTATTTACATAAAACATAATTTATGTTTCATCAAATTTGTCACATATATAATCATTTGACTATTGATTATGTCCCTTTGGTATTTGTAATCCCTTTGCATTAGAATTGTCTTTTATAGTTTTTTAACCTATTTTTCAGATTCCCCATCTTTAATTATATCATATTGTGTGCCATTATGTCATAGTTCAAATTTGAGAAGTCTATATAAAAAAATGATCCTAGAATGAATTCTGATAGTAAGCATCAATTGATCAATAATTATAAAAGTCTTATGTACACTAAAAAAAAAATATTTTTTATATTAAAGGATTTTCAAGTGATTTCAAGGGTTAAAATTAGTTCTATACTTGTACCAAGATAAGGTCTTAGTGAACTTTCAAGTAGTTGCACTTAATCATCTAGGGAGAGAAGGTGAAGCCCTATCTCTAATCTTGGATTTGGATGTACTCATAAAGCACTAGAAATAAATTGGACTTGATTCCAAGCATTTGGGATATGTAGCTATAAATATTCAAGAGGTTTATTGGGCCAAGTAACTTTTCATTTTTATTCATCTTGAAAACATGTGCCAAATCATGTTATCAATAAAGGAGAAGCAAAAAAAACTATTATAACCATTAATTATGTGAATATAATATTATACTATTCTCATTATTTGTCTACTAAGATTATTTTAAAGTTAAAAAAACTTATAATTACTAGAGGAAAAAAATAATAGTATACGGACATAATTGGTTATTTATCAATTTTGACCAAGATGCTATTGGACCTCAGTCAATTATGACTCCTTTGTTAAATTGTAGTCAAACCTTAGGATCATCACTTTATCAGTCATAAAAACCCATTTTCATTCTCATAATCTAATTACAATCATCAAATGCATTTGTTTTGAGCTTCTATCTCTCTTCTTGCTTATTTTTTGTGTTTCCATTATTTAAATGATACAAATAGTCTATATTATGGCATTATATTAGATATGATTAGTGTTTATTATTGTATTTATGTAAATCTCCTTATGTCATGATTTTTAACCCATTATGCATAGTGTTATTACCATTTTACTTTAAATAGTTAAAAAATATGGTGAACTTAATACTCTTACATGTAACCTAGGGTTTCTTTCTCTCCTCCCTTCTATGTTTTGTTATTTTTTCTTGTTTCCAACTCTAATTTTTAGGTTTTTTATTCCCTATTACTTCTTTATGAATTTGAATTGTTTTCTCATAGATAGTTTCCTTACACAAAGTGTTTTATATTTTCATAATGGATGCTTGTAATGTGAATGATACATATTTAGTGAAAGGAAACATGCATGTTTGTAATGATTCCAATTTTGATTTTTTATATAGAAAATATATTAATGATGATATTATTGAAAGTTATTAAAATCATATTATGTCAAGTAATTTTATGGACAACATTCTGAAAGTCCTTAATAAATTAGCTAGTATACATTATTCTCAAGAAAATAAGATTAAAGATATGTTTTGTACTTATGTGTGAAGCTTATATTTTTTAGCATTATGTTTCCTCCCCTTTTATCTATAATACTCATGGTGTGTATATATTCATAACCAATAATAATATGTAACCCCTAAGTTTACCCCTTATTACTTCCATTGTGCCTACTCATGAGCTTGTGTCTATGGCACATACAATAGGTAAACTACAAAACCAAGTACAAGATTTATATATTATGTCTATTGATTCTACTTCTAGGGTTGATATAATTTTTTTCTATGGCCAACCTATGATGTTTTATATTCTTGATGTTGTTGTCCCTTATACTTGAATATGATTAAAATATCATAGTTTTATGGGTTTAGAGACCATTACATACATATTAAGTATTTTTGTGGTTCTCTCAATAAATATGGTATCTATGATAGAATATTGCTTAAAAACTTTTTATTTATGGATGTTTTATGCACACCATAGAAGGTGATAATGGTAATCCCTCTCATTTGAGGATTACTATAAATAACTCAGGGCACACATTGCTACATTAGACATTAATATATAGTCTACTTGAAATACTTCAATGGACAATACATATGCTACCACTCTAAAGAGAACACTCTTGCATTCACACTCCACCTTGTCCCAAATGGATTCTAATCTTTCCCAAAAATGGATATTCATATTGGTGCTTAGATATAAAGTGATAATCTAGTAAAAATAAACATAAGAGAAAGAGAAAAGTAAGGTAGATAAGAGGGTTTCCATATTTTACTAGCATACTCTTTCTTAAATGAGTTATGTTTTGAACTCAACTATGATTTACCTATATCTATGTAGCTCACCATGTGCACAACCTAAGATAAATAGGAAAGATGGTCTAATGAAATGTTTTTAATGAACTTAATATTCATATCAAAACTTTTGTATGACAAATCACCACAAAAATTTACTAATGATGACACTTCCATCCATAATGATTTGATTAATAGAGTTAACTAAATAAATAAATAATATTAGTAACTTATGCAACCTAACTAAATTCATACAAAATAATTAATATTCATGCCATAATTATGGAATGTCAAGCATCTACAATAGTAATAATGGAAGTTGAGGAAGAAGAAACATTAGAAAAATTCAAAAGA
Organism: Torreya grandis; assembly: GCA_037957365.1. NCBI lineage: Eukaryota > Viridiplantae > Streptophyta > Pinopsida > Cupressales > Taxaceae > Torreya > Torreya grandis. Next base: position 1,328,440 of record JARHVA010005068.1, on the reverse strand, counting down.
ATTTAGATATTTTTAAGTTATTAATATTTTATTTTAAAATATTCCTACCTACAATGTTTAAAACATATGCCTATCAATAAATAATATTATTAGGCCCATCATCAAATACACATCACCCAATATAGAGTTTGTTACAATAATATTAACTCTTAGAAGAAACAAAACAAAGGAGAGGTGCCACTAAAGACATAGGAAATATCCACTTTTTTGGAAATCATTGAGGAATATTTGTGTTCAACCATTTTTGTTTATCTTTATCCTATATCTTTCCTTCTTATATTTCAATGCAAAAAATTCCTATCACTATATGGGTTTTACCTCATATTGATTTATAAATCTATACAAATATTTAAAATAACACTTTATAAATGTACGACATATATAAGTTAATGAAACATTATAATGTTTCAAAATTAGTAAAATAAAAATAATTGAAATTATATTTTTTTTCACTTTATTGTTCTCTTGGTGGAGTCTTTGAAGTTACAGCCTAAGAGATACCAACTTAAGGAGTGTCATCCTATTAGTTATTAAAATTTATTTAGGATAGTTTAGGTAAATATAAGCCTATTTAGTTGTACATTTATTATTATAATAAATTTAATTGTCCCAAATTTATGAGGTGTCACTCATAATTTGTCATTTTCATAAGGAATCTTGGAGTTACATGTCACATGTAATTCCTTCTACACTTGTCACACACTTCCCTCTCATGTAATGCCAAAAAAATTTGACCCAAAAATCATGTATTTTTCTAAATCTTATTTTAGTGTTATTTATTTACTAAGGTTACTTAATTTTTAAATATTTTGATATGGTCAAGGTATAATTGGAGTGTAACACACATAATTATTACAAAATTTATTTAATAAATTTGCTTGCCACCACAAGGCCTATCTAAGATTAGAATACAAGTGTGAGAGGTTAAAATCAAATCAATAAGTAGTATCTTGATTAAGCAAGTGATACAACTCACATTATTAAAAAGTACAAAATTATAATTTATTTATTTAAAGGGACACAAATTTATTCACACATAACTTGATCAACACCTAAAGGTAATGAAATGAGATTAATAAATAATTAATTAACACATGGTTATGACTTTAATGCTCACCAAGTGATAGTCATATATCACTATACAAGTATACTCTTAAGGTACTCAAGATAAGGAAACCAACCAATTTAAAGTGAAATGGTTGAAAAAAACCACACGATGATCAAATTAAAATTCAAATTGATATTATACATATATATACAATCAAAGAGCTTATAAGCCCAACATGAAAGAAGATGAAAAACACCCCTAATGTAGCCTCTGAATCTAGACCCAATGCCCCCACCACAACTTGGGTAGCCTACATATCCACTCCATGGAATTAGGGTCCAATATAGTTCTCCTTACACTTATTATGGCCTCCTCTATGATGCATCATCACCAAATAAGAGTTAGTGATCTAAGATAAAAATTTAACTAGTATATCACTCAGGAAAACCTATAAACCTTTAATAATCTATTCTAATTAATGACACATTTTAAGGTCATCAATCAATATCTACGACATCAAAAGGTTCAAGTGCTTATTGAAGCACTACTACACAACATCACAATACGAATCAAGAGTAACTACAAACTTATATTATCTTATTCTAATGTGGTCAATGACTCTATAATCTCTTAATTATGTTTTTTAGATACACTCAATCTCTTGAATGAATCTCAAAAGGTGTCCAAGGTTAATATAGGAGATAAAAAGGCTCAAATACCAATAATTAGTAGGGATCACTATTTACAATAGATGATTGACTAATAAAACCATACTATTAAATTGATAATAAACACATGTGTAAGGAAGAATACCATACAATTCATGATTAATAAATCATATTAAAACATATATAATTTAAGCATGTGTTTTAATAACACACTAAAGTTAGTTATGAATTTCCCAAACTAAGAGAGAATCCTAAGGGTTAGTTTTCTAAACCTGTGCCCACTCCCTAAGTTGGATACATATATACAATGATCCCATCACACATAGAATTGGGGATGCTATAATTCACCTATTCTTAAATCAGTGTTATTTTATATGTGAATACAATCAGCCTTCACCAATCATTTACATGACTAAGGATAACATTGTTACCCCTTATAGTAGCCTTGTGGCCACTAGTTGGCCTAAGCACAACTAGGCACTACTAATAATTACAAGTACCTCCCTACATATGGTAAGTAAGCATATACACAAAACTAATATCGAATGCACAAACCAAAATTCATTATAAGGTTACAAACTAAAAGGAATTCAAGTGGGACCTATCCTAGATTTACCCATTAAAGACTACGGTCAGACACAAACATTTACAATTGCAGTCCAAAATTTCAACTAAGAAAACAACTATAAAATCATAAAAACTAGTGTTTAGTAGCCATGAATAAAATGTTAAATGTTGAAAGACATTAAAAAAACCATAGAAACATAAGACCTTTCCAAATGAGACAAAAAACACTAATAATGAGGTACAAAAGTACCTCTAATTTAAATATGATATAAGAGGATAAATTTTTATTTTCATAAAATCCAATTATCTAGGATATAAATATTATGTTTAAGGTAAAAAAATATTTTTATAATGAGGAAGATCATGACTTAATAAACTATTTCAAAGTGACTTTAACTACCTAGAAAACTTGCCCTTCAAAATTTTAAATAAATAGGTTACAAAATCACCATAAGAAAAATAGTAAATTTAATAATAAAAATTATTTTATTATTTTGATGATAATTTAAAGCTATAATAATTATCTTGAAACTTCCATATTTTAAAAATATCAATCTTTGATATTTTAAACACATCGAATCCAAATTGACTTTGGGGCTAGAAACAAGAGTTTGTTTTATTTCTATAAATAGCCTCTAGAAATGGTCCCAAAGAACTACTACTAAAGGGGTTAAATATTATTTAATGGTTGATGATGGATTCTAGTACCTAAAATAATCATACACAAACTTTAATTTTGGCAAACTCGTAGTTTAAGTATTTCACATAATCAAATTTAAAAAAGGTTTTAGACATATTAACAAGGTCTAAAATGAAACTAAAATTAACTAATTATCAAATTAAAAGGAATTTGGCCTTACAGTCAGGTTTCATCTAACTTATTTATATATATTCCTTATTATCCATCTAAAATTTATTCTCAAGGAATTAATTATTATTTTAAAATTGTAACAAGGTGGAATACATTTTAAGGATATTAAAAAGAAAGAAAAAAAAAGTATACACATAAGTCAAAGCTAAACAATGGATTAGAAGTAAATTTAATATGTTTATTATAGTTTAAATTTTGAGCTACATGGATTTGATTGTACACTTACATTTTAAAAAAAAAAAAAAAAACCCCAAATGTCGATCCACTAATTAAGATCTAGAGCCGT